>JANAVB010008398.1:7039073-7329073 GCA_029216955.1 Iris pallida
CCTTCACAATATCACACACACCATACACACACATACTTGTATACCTTCCCCCTTTTCCTCTTTCTCTATATGTGTGTATATATATATTACTTTTCCATTACTTCTCTATATGTATATGATATGTATGCAGATATGTATATATTTTGTGAACTTGTATATAGACTATGTATATAGGTATCCTATATAGGCTAAGTTCTATATACTAACTAGCTATGTATAAATATATGGTATATATATATACATAAGAATTGTTTGGACTATAGTTTGACTAGATAGGTCTATTAGGTCTCGTAGACTTGAGTTTGACTAAACCCTAGAATAGTTGACTAGTTGACTAAGTTTGACCAAGAGTTGAGTTTGACCTAGAATCATGTAGAATGTATTATTAACTTCAATTATTATCTTATTGAATACATCATAACCTGTGTTGCTCTATTAGGACTCGGACACCTCAGTTCATACATTTATATTCACAGTCACTCAGGATCTCAGGATAGTACATTCTCTGATCGTTTCATACTTGCTATGACTTATATTATTGCTCTAAACTACTTTACTTGGTGTTGTCACGTTGTTACTATGGACCAGTACTATATGGATCTTTTCATGAGATGTTATTCCCCTCGGGTGCATCGGATATTTTATGTTCATGTACTTTATCATGTGCATCATGTACTTCTTGTACTCGTATCTATTCATGTATACACATGTTCTCATGTGTCTTCTTGTACACTCATGTGCTCTCATGTACACTCATATTTACATGAGCTTCATGTATAAAATTAGTTATTCATGTGCAATAACGTAACTTGACTGAATCCTTGTATATTGATTGGGGTAAGGGTGAGTAGAAGTGGTTATGTGGTCATTATCCCCTGTATTTATTCATGTGCAACTCCGTAGCTTATTCATGTCCAATCCAACCCTGTTTACATAACCATCTTGTGTTCTAAATCAGTTAATCACTTACAGTTCTTACTTTCCATATATATATATTCTAGTTTTCAGATATCTCTCTTACTCTTTATGTACATTTCTTATAGTGTTTCATGTATCTTATTCTATTGCTTGTTTTACATTTTCTGCCATGATATGAACTGTTTGAGAGATATGTGCTCGTTCCTGTCCTGACTGAACCTATTGAAAATATTACAGAGGATGAGGAGGTGTTCTGCCCTACCTATTACGGAGCCGGCTTAGACAATATTTGTGACATGGACCCTCAACAGGATCTAGCTTGCGTTGAGGATGCTACCCTATTGCCTAGGATAGATTGCTAGGCTTATCTTATATTACTTTATGTTGTCATTTCATGAGTTGTATTATTCAGATATATGTTAGGATTTTGTGTTGTTAGACACTTAGACTTACTTCTTTCTGGTTATACCTCACTTTTGAGGATTTCATTATCTATCTTATCGTGCCTTATATCTACCTCTAGTTTATGTGATTGAGTTGTATCCTTCTGAGATTGTCCTCCGTTTGAAGAGTATATCATATTATGTTAGTTGTGAATATGACCTAGAACAGCATTCTACCGCCGACACTGTGGCGTAGGCTGGACATACCCACATACTCGTGCCCCTAAACCAGGTGCGGGTCGTGACACCTATATTCTAGTTCTCAGGAATTCTTAACTCAAATTAGGGCAATTGCCTTGGACGATATCTCATAATGGCAATGAACTGCTGATGATTTGGATATGGTTCAAGGTTTCACATAGGGTTTGAAAATCCCATAAACCCTGCCCCCATTTGTGGTACATGAGGATAGTTCTTATACTTGCTTGTAACTGTTGTTGATTTAAATTCAGCTCAAAAGATGGTACATGATTTTATATAGGTGGTACATGAGGATTGGTTTGATATAAGGAAGTAGGCACTCCTTGGAAATCATTTCAGAATATAAAGGACTTGGCATTTCTTGAAAACTCATTCTCGTATAAGGAGGGGTTGGCATGCTGGGAAATTCATGCCATGATATAGGGAATTCTGCACCTTCGGGCTGGTAGGAATGAATATGATTGGCCATGGATGTGGCTAGGTGAGAGACATTAGACACATATGGTAAGTAGTGTGTCATATCAAATTGTGTTGCTGCTCCAAACTTTGCAGATCTGGTAGTACTTACCTTGAGTGATACTAAAGATCTTGTTGTGTTCTTGGACGGGTATCCAAGGGAGAAACATAATGGGTTAAGGGTTTTGAATATGTATCTGTTGGTTGAATGGGTTTGGTTCACCAAGAAACATAGGTTTGTAATTACCATGGATCCAACCCCCATTTGTGGTAGATGATGATATCTCATAGGTTAGGGGGTACTGCAGGGACGTATAGAGCTTTGTGGGAGTTTTGCAATGGTGGGGGTGTTGGGTGTAGTGGTGGAGCAGCCATGGCTGGTGACATAGCTTCACTTCCGACTCTAATTCTCAACCATTCCTTCAACAATCTATCATTATTGGAGATCTTCTCTAGCATTTGGTCAAATTTGGTATTGAGAATGAGAATTGTACCTTCAATAACCACCATATACGCTCCTCATCGATGGCGCTCCGACGGCCCTCCGGTGATCCTTGCCGTGAGCTTCGACTACTTGAGCTAACCTCTCGAATGAGATCGAGAGGCTTTGATACCAATTGATAAGTACCCATCTTTATTTGATAGTAATTGTGGTGGAGATCTGAAGAAGAAGAAGAAGAAGAAGAAGAAAACAAGAAACTAGGGTTTTATTAGAGAAGCTAAAGTTCTATAGAGTGCATTCTAGAATTAAGAAGAAAGAAACAAAGATGAGTACAAATTATCCATGCCCTTTTCTTGCATACTCTTCTCTTATTAATAGCCTATGATACTGCATTGTTTTGATACTTCTTGGACAGTTGCAACCATTTTGCTGAGCTGGAAGGCTTATCTGGAGAGCTCGAGTTGACATGGCATGTTGACCTGGACAGCTAATGAATATGCTGACTTGGATTGTTGACCTGGGTGCTACTTCTGATACTGAATACTGGATACCAGATTAATCTGAGTGTTGACAGTGGTGAGCTAATATGGATACTTATTAGTAGGCTGAGGTCGACCTAGCTCTCGACATATATGTTACCAAAATTGTATTATTATAGAAATATTATTTTTTGTTGTACTTCTCTCTTTGTTTGGAAAAAAAAAATTCTTTGTTGAATTGGATGGAAAGGAGTTCCAGATTTGGTATTATCCAAGATCAATCAACGCCCGTACATGATCAAAGAATAATGCTATTTGTCCCTCCAAATTGTCCTTCCTTACGTGGCAGTTGACGTGACATGTTGATATAGCAGCTGACATGACAAATTTTATAATTAAAATTAAAATTAACATTAGAATTAACATTAAAATTTAAATTTAAATTAATATTAACATTAAAATTAATATTAATGTTAACATTAACAATAACATTAATATTAACATTAAAAAATGAATATATAATTAATTTTTTGGGTTAAAATTTGTCATGTCATATGACAAATAATATTATTTAGCATATCATCTTAACCGTCACATAAGGAGGGATAGTTTTGAGGAACAACTTGGAGGTACAAATAGCATTACTCCAAAATCGAAATGTCAAACAAAAAAAAGTGTACAGTATGCAGCCGATACTAATTCATATCCACTGATACAGCAAACCTTCGTTTCAGGTAGATTTTTATGTTGATCCAGCAACTTAATTTTTAGTTTTCTTTGTAATTTGTTACACCAAATAGATGGCTTAATTAATCTATTTGTTTGTTGCAAGTGGATCTCGATAACCAAGATAGTAGTAACATGCTATTAGCGATATTAGCACCAAACGACAAAGTTATACCAATAACTACAAAAGGGGCTTTGAACCATAGAACCAACTCCCGAATCAGGACTGTCGTATCACCCGGAAGTCCATGACGCGCAAAAAAATCTCTCTTCCCGAGAGTGACCTCTCGCACGCGCTGTACCCTTTTCTAACCGTTTACGAAATAGCCTCACGGAGAGGACAAGGTCTCGGCAATGTGGAGGGCATTATCGTAATCTGGTGTGGGGATACAGAAACTTGGCAAGCAAGTACCAACTTGCTATCAATCATACAGGGGCTTTTTCCATATAAATCCTCGCATTCTACTTTATTTTGTACAATTTTCCAAATATAAATTTTGCTTAGAAGTCCCTTAATAGTTAATTAATCTATTCTACGGTCCTTAAAGAATAGAGAAATTTGAGTTACATCCCACTTTATTTACTGTAATTCAACTTACACCACATCCAATTACCATGATGTACAAAATCTTCCACTTTTGACAAAAATTGTCTATAACTGACGGTCAACTCTTTTGACAAAGTATTTCAAAACAAAATAAGCTTGTCATCTTTTTCGCGTATCGTCCCCCGGCCGTACCTCTCTCCCCTCCCCCCCCCCCCCCCCCCCCCCCCCCCCCCCCACCTCCCCCCACCTCCACCCCCTCTACAAGCCCGCCTCCCAGCAGTTGCTTGCTCCCTCCCCCGCCGCGTGCCTCATATCCGCTACCCCCCCTACTCCGTTATTCCCTCCCTCCTCTACGCGCCCCCCGGCGCGCACCCTCCGTTGAGCCCCTCTCAGTGTGCCCCCCGCCTCGCCCCCTCACCGCTGCCCCCCTCCAACGTCAATCCCACTCCTCCGTGCGTCCAATAAGCAGCAGCGACGGCAGCAGCAAGTAGCAACAGCGACGACGACAGTAAGCAGCGGTAGCATTAGCAGCCGCAGTAGCAACGACGACAGCGGCTCCGTCGGCATGCAGCGGAGAGGGCAGCGGGGGCGCGTGTGGCGGGGAGGAGGGCAGTTGTGATCGCACGGTGGGAATGGGGCAACGTGTGGCACACAAGAAAGAGAAAAAAAATGAGTATTTTGTCCTAAAATTTTGGTCAAGGGAGTTGACCGTCTATCATAGACGGTTTCCGTCACAAGTGGAGAATTTCTTTAATTATGATAATTGTGTGGGGTGCAACTTGAATTATGATAAATAAAGTGGAGTGCAACTCAAATTTCTCTAAAGAATATGATTATTTTGTTCAATTAAATTGGCCCTCCCATCTTTATCGAACCTAGCCTCTAAGCAAATGTCGTATTCTTTGTTGAAATTCTTGTCATTGCATTTGTTGAAATTCTTGTCACTGCATTAAACTCTAGAACTATAGCGACAGTTGATGTTATATATTTACATTATTCTAACAAGTCTCTGCATGTCGAAGGCTTGGTTAAGAAAAGATTTTGCAACGATATAACACTTTTTAATATGCTTGAAATATGTAAAAATTCGAACGTGAATTTTTATGATACCATGCTGAAGTATTTACCACTACACTATCATTTTAGAATTTTAACAAGGATTGAGGATAATATATGTTATTCTAACATTTTTTTTTTCATTCCACAATCACCTACGGTGCTTGCCATATAACAGCTAGTTGGTTTTTTTTTCATGAGTAATGCTATTAATTCCTTCAAAATGTTCCTTCAAATAATCTCTCCTTATGTGACAGCTGAAGTAACTTCTGACATGACAAATTTTAACACAAAACATTTATCATCATCCTGTTTTTTTAATGATAATTTTAATTTCAATGCTCATGTTAATAGTAATTTTAATATTAACGTTAATGTAACTTTAATATTTTATTTTTAATTTTAATGTTAATTTTAATTTTAAAATTTCGTCATGCCAACTGTCTTGTGAGATGTCAAGTCAGATGTCACATAAGGAGGAATGATTTGGAGGGATACTTTGGAGAAATTAATAGCATTTTTCATTACACGATCACTAGGGCTGCAAATGAGCCAAGCTGTTCGCGAACTGCTCGAAGCTCGGCTCGATAAAAGCTCGTTTGAGCTCGGTTCATTTAGTAAACAAGCTGAGCTCAAGCTTCATTTTTTAGCTCGTTTAATAAACGAGCCAAGCTCAAGCTTAGAAGTACTCGGCTCGTTTGAGCTCGCGAGCTAGCTCGTTTATGAGCTTGCAAGCTGGCTCGTTTAGGAGCTTGTTTAGAAGCTCGTTCATTCTTTGTTGAATTCTAATTTTATATATGCTTGTATAACAATATGGTTGTGTGCATTATATATTTATATGTCCTTAATATGGAACTTTTTTAATTAAATTTTTATAAATAAATTGTTAATATTACACTTGAATTCAAACCTAACTAGCTTGAAATCGAACTTGTTAAGCTTGAAATCAAGCTTAATGAGCTTGAAATAAAGTTGAGCAAGCTTGAAATTAAGCTTAACGAGCATGATTTTGAACTTATCGAGCTTGTTTATCAAGCTTGAATCAAGCTTGCTTATCAAGCCAAGCTCAAGCTTAATATAAATAAGCTCGAGCCAAGCTTAAGCTCTAAAATAAAAAACTTATCAAGCTCAAGCTCGAGCTCGAGCTCGATTAATTCTAATCAAGCCAAGCTCAAGCTTACAAAAGCTTGGCTCGGCTTGGCTCGTTTGCAGCCCTAACGATCACCTCTGGTGCTTGTCATAACAGCTAGTGGATTTTTTTTTTCCATGAGTAATGCTTATTAATTCCTCCAAAGTGTCCCTCCAAATCATTCCTCCTTATGTGATTGCTGACGTGTCATCTGACATGACAGTTGACATAGGATATTTTAATCCAAAATATTTATCATCCAATTTTTTAATGTTAATATTAATTTTAATATAATTTAATTTTAATATTAATTTTAATAATAATTTTAATTTTAGTAATAATTTTAATGTTAATATTAATTAATGTTAATGTTGATTTTAATATTAATGTTAATATTAATGTTAATTTAATGTTAATATTAATGTTAATTTAATATTAATTTTAATTTTAATATTAATATTAATATTAACTGATATTAATATTAATTAATGTTAATGTTAATGTTGATTTTAATGTTAATGTTAATATTAATATTATTGTTAATGTTAATGTTAACGGTAATATTAATTTTAATGTTAATGTTAACATTAATTTTAATGCTAATTTTATGTTAATGTTAATTTTAATTTTAATTTTAATATTTGTTACATCAGCTGTCACGTCAACATATCACGTCAGCTGTCACGTAAGAAGGGACGGTTTGGAGGTACAATTTAGAGGGACAAATAACATTATTGTTTTTCTTTCCCCATAGGATACTCCTGGCTGATTTGGATGACTACCCAGCAACATTTATATTTGTCCGAAGACATGAAGAAATAGAACTAGATTTCAAAGGGACTTATAGGCATAAAAACCCATCGTGCAATGAACCTTCCCGGAGAGTTGCTAGACTTGATGACCTATTTATTCTTACGTCCTGCGGATGACGTTATTGCTGTGGTGGCTCTTTCACAGCTCCTTCCAAGTTGCTCCCTTCACTTTTATTATTCAGTGCACGTTTCTTATTGTTTCCATTACAGGTACTACTTACTTAAACAGACCTCAACTCCCCCCTCCCACTCCCCACCCACAGCCTCACCACAGATCTAGTACAAGATCCAGTACGCTATAGATCGATAAAGCTAAAATGGAAGCTACCAAAACTGGATATTCTTCCCATGATTGGAAGGCGGCCGTCGACGAGCTAACCAGAGGCCGCGACCTGGCCTCGCAGCTCGGGGCCATGTTGGAGGACGCGTTGCCGACGAGCACGAGCCGCCGAGACCTCCTCAGAGAGATCTCGGACTCGTTCTCGAGAGCGCTCGCCGTGCTGGACGTCAGTACTGCAGTGAAATCAGAAGACGCTCATGGTAGCCAGAGTAGAGAACTTCCCGGAAAGAAGAGGAAGCCGGAATTATCCGGACAAAGAGGCGGCTACCGCAGAAGTAGGAGGTGATCAATATACTTGAATTAATTAACCTCATATCTACTGATATATCGAATCGAATTCGTTACTAATATTGTTGTTGTTCGTGATCTTGCAGAGTCCACAGCTCATGTAAAAGTGTTACAACTGCCACGCTCAACGACGGACACGCATGGAGGAAATATGGACAGAAAGCCATCCTCAATTCGAAATCCCCTAGGTAAGGATGCGGAATTTAAACCTCTTCTGATCTAACGATGGTCTTCGCATCGATCAATTAATGTTGTAATACTTATAAACCAATTCTGCCATGATTTTGCAGGGGCTACTATAGATGCACCCACAAGAAGGACCAGATGTGCCTAGCTACGAGACATGTGCAACAATCCGAGGACAACCCCTCCCTCTTCGTGATCACGTACATCGGCGAGCACACATGCCAGGAGCTGGCCGAGACCTTGGCCTCCCTCGAGAACGATCCTTGCATAATCGACTTCAGCCGGTCCAGTTACGCGGCGGCTACCAGCAGCAATCCTCCCTCCCTGCAGGCCATGAGGCAGGAATCTGACGAAGACGGAGTCAGCAGTGCTCTCGTGAACCCCGGGAGCTCTTCTTCGGGGTACTTCGCGATGCCTGAGCTGGATATGCTGGACGAGTCGGCTCGGCTGGTGGAGGAGCTGAAGGGAGGGGCGTCGGAGCACGGCGACGTAACGTCGTGCTTGCAGGCCTCCTCTGTTGATGACTTTGGCTGGAACTTAGGGGATGAGTACTCTTTTGACATTAATTGTATATTTGATTATAATCAAGGAGATGGAGGAACTCTCTATTGATGGCATGTTGATAAGCTAGAGATATCACGCACTAGATTTTTTTTTTTTTTTTCATTCCAGCAAGGCAATATTGTAAAGGGATTGAAACCTCCTAAATACTCTAGATTAGTATGGAGGGTTTTCTCCTAAATACTCTAGATTAGTATGGAGGGTTTTTTTTTTTTTTTTTTTTGGGGATAATCCTTTGAAAGTTGCATCTTGAAGCATCACAAGGATTTATATTATTTCCAGATGGCTATTATGTAAATATTTTATTGGCTATTATGTAAACATTTTGGACTTGATTTTAACTAAATACCCTCAACTATTTCAATTTTTCAACTTTATAATATACACTTTCATATTATATCAGTAAATATCTCAACTATAATTAGACAATTCAATACCCTAATAAAGTTGATGAAAATATAAAATAACAAAAATATCCTCCATTTATTATTATTATTATTATTATTATTATTATTATTATTATTATTATTATCTCCTCTACTTTCCCTTTCCCTTTCCCATTGGATGGCAACATACGAAGAGAAGGGGGGGCCACTAGCCGAGGTCGTTGGAGCTGGGCTTCAACCACTCAATGAAGCTGCAACGGACAACCAAGAAAGGCTGGAGCATGGGCCAGGGAAGCATTGGGGATCCCGTATTCGATGGAGGTGGACATCGCTGGATGGGGGGCTAGAGGAGTCGAGGATAAAACTCTCGTTGTCATCTAGGCAGAAGGACTAGGAGGTCGAGCGCGGAGGCATCAAAACGTTGGGAGTCCGACTTCGTGATGACGGTAGCTACGTTGTCAATGGGAGGGGATGAATTGAAGGGGGTCCGCCAGTGTGTCAGGGCATCATGGAGCAGTTAGGTCGCAAAGGCAGTCGATCTAGTTCTGTAGCGCCCCGCTCCGCTCAGTTCAACATGATGATCAATCATTGGCACAACATCGGCATGTCTGAACTTGGTTATATAGTGACTTGCTCAGAGTCTCGCTCAATCAAGACAAGTTCTTGTTCAGGTGGGTGGCTTCGATGAACTCGTCTCTGCCTTGTCATCACACGTAGGGTTTGCTTGGATTAAGAGTTAAGAGAGTTAAGTAAAGGGAAGTTAAGTGAGGAAAAATAAAACTATGCATTGTTTGAGGGGAGAGATTTAGGAGGAAGGGTTATAAAGGGTTAAGTGCGTAGGACCATTAAGCACCTCTAGAGGGACGGTAAATAGAGTGTGTGCGTACAGCAGAATAAATATCATAATTAAAAAATATTTAATATGGCTAATCAAATAATGGTAAGAGCAGATGAATATCAGTATATGAATTGGAGTAAAAATAAAGAGTTAAGAAGAATCAAACTCAATGACACAGCCATATATACTGGTATCTATCGTGGAGAACTAGTCCAGACTCGAGTACTCCTGCTCAATGTTAATACACTATGGCACAAGCTTTAACTGAGTGCTTGCAATGTAACACCCAGTTTTCCAGATGAGGATAATTTTGAAATTTTATAATTATAATTATTATTATTGATATTTAATTCACATTATGATTTTTAGTAATTTTTAATAAATTTTAAACTATTTTAAAACTGGTTTAAGTCATGACTTGTGATTTTGATGTGCTGCTAGTGAAACCTGAGAGACTGCATGACCTAGAGCCTAACCATGTCATTAGCATGATTAATTATCATTTTTAGCCTAGGGGTATTTTGGTCATTTTGACTTATTTGAATTATTTGGTAATTTGTTAAATTGGTGAATTCTAGTTTGACTTTGACTTGTTGAGACCTAGTGGACTAGCCTAGAACCTAACCCTAACCATGGTGACCCTAGTCTAACTTGAGTCAACCTATTTTAGTCATTAGAGAATAGTTTTAGAATGAGGGGATGTGGTTTGGTGAATTTAAGTCACGGTTTGAGGTTTCATGAAATGACTTATAGCTTAACTATTTAATTGATCATGACTTAAGCCCATGGGCCATTTAGTGAACCCTAACCCTAATTAATGAACCTATGAACAGCCACATAGGGATCCCTACCCTATTTAAATACTTATTCATTAGGGTTGCCTCCTTTTTATCATTCCTACACTTGGAGAAAAGAGAGGTATTCTTCCCCCTTCCAAAAATTCCCATTTATTCATTTGATCTCCTTTTTCATCCTAGTCTTTTGCATTAGGTTCTAATTTTTGTATATTTAATATTTCTGGAGGTTAATCTCAGTTTTGGGCTCAATTGGAAGATTTGGCCATCAAGAGGAACACCCCCCATTTGGAGCTTTCTTACAATTTTGCACCTATAGGTAAAACTCCTCAAATTGATTTAAAATTCTGTTTTCTTTGCATTTAGGGCTAGATCTAGGAGTCCCCTAGGTGTCCCTGAAATTTGAATGAATTTCGTGTCCGTTTGGTGTCCGTATCGGACACGTGTCGTATTGTATGTTAGGTGTTCGATGAAATGCCTCTATGGATTAAATGTTATTATTTTTCGAAACAAATTTTATATTTGGATATCTCTTTATTTGTAGATTATATATGTGTATGACTGAGCACAAATTTAGGAGTTTTTTGTGTCCAAATCGGGCACGCACCGTACGCACGGGACACAGCACAGGCCTCGTGCAGTCCCCTGCTGCCCGAGTGTCCTATAGGACACGACATGGACTTTCATGGCACAATTTTTGGTGGACACGCGTGTGCAATCACTGACATCACCTCCATGAAATTTTACGAGTCCTCGTTGACTGTGCGTGAAGATATCGAGGCTGCACTGATTTTACACTGTCACTGCACACACGGAAATTCCTCTCTGATATGCGACTCAAACTCGGACATGACACGACCCCGACTCGATACAGGCACCCTAGGACCTAGCCCTATATCCCGCGTGTCACCTTGCAAGAACACGGCTCGTCTCGAGCACTGTGTCGTGTCCTAGGGCGACCCACACGCAAGCACGAGGCTGCTGACACTGTTATTTCTGATACTTTGGTTTTCTTCATTTTGGACACACGTGTCCCAATTACTGGACACGAGGGACTCACCCTGGACACGAGGGACATGCCCCTATGCCTGTACACGCCTGTCATACTTCGAATTGGGTTTTAAATTCAAATTTGGGTTTTCCTATGTCATTTGGTTTTCAAGCTGATTTTTAACTGTTAACCAAAACTGGGTTGTGCTAATGCATGATAGATTTTGTAATATATACATGTAAATTTATAAGCATTAGATGTTTACTTACATATATGTTCATGTCTGGAATCGAGGTTGCATGTTTAGCTATGTACAATGCATGAGATTGGGAATTCATATGGGATGTTGGGTTTTGACAAGTTTCAATGTAAGGAATGCATAGGACTGAATGATGGAGAGTATGTTTGGTTAAGTATCAGTCATGTAGGCACTAGATGTTGAGTCCATTTTATTTAAACCCAGTTTCCTTGGCTAGTTCAGTACCTATACCTATTTGGTGATACAGAGGTTGTGGTTGGTATCATTTTGATTATAGTTTAGTTTAGTTGTTGTCCCTTACCTTCTTCTATTCATTACCCTTTTGGAGTACAGATTTGAGTTCAGACCCAATTGAGCTCTGAACCCTCTGATACCTATGTTATGAGCATGTAGAGTATCACTCCTTCAATTTCTGCACCCTATTGGCCACTATACATGATAACATTTCATGTCCAGCTACATGGACATGTCCCACACTGTCCAATCACTATGGTTGATGCCTTGCCTTTAGTTCAGTCATATAAAGACTGCCCTATTTTTTCTTTTTACTGCATTCATTGTGACTGCCCTGCATTAGACATCACTTCCCTGCATTCATCATTGCATAACACTGTATTGCATACCCTGGTTCACTGCATAGACACATCCCTTGACACTTGGGCTCACACTTGCTATGACACTCGACCACCCCCCTTTTTTCTCTAAGCCTGTGATGTTAGATGAATATATTAAGGATGCTGGTATAGATCCCTGTATATTCAGGTTGCAGGTATTATAGGTATGTAGGTGGGTTCATTGGGTGTTTGTGGGTTAGAGGTTAGCTCATGATGTGGTTGCATTTGTATCAGCCTTGACATGTGTATCAGTCATAGCATATATCCATTTGATCATTATCCTACATTGTCTATATATAGCCTTACATTCATATGCATTAGCTATATTTACTACTACACTACACTGCCAGGCCAACACCCTTGCACTTTTCACTGCATACTTACCTGGGAATGGTTCAATTAATGTTCCAAACCTTCTTGACAACAGCATTGTCCTGCAACTGCCTTCTATCTTCATACCCTGCAGTAGCTTGTCCTGTATTCATACTTCTTTTCTGTCCAGGTTAGAGTTTTCCATTGGCTTGTGTGTTTTAAGTGATGTATTTATGGTGTGGGTTTGGTTGAGTGTCAGATATTGCATACACTGTCCTGCATTCCCTGGAACCATTGGTCAGCCCTCCCAATGCTCCCTGTTTATTTTGCAGTGTTTAGATATTAACCAAATGCAATGTCATAGACACTCTTCTTTAGACACCATTGTTCTCAGTTTAACCCACTGTTTAGATTAACACATGGACACAATGCTCAGTCCAGTCCTACTGGCATTTGACACAACCTTCATCCCAATTCCTTCTAATGTTCATATCATGATTGAGGCAGGTATTAGTTAGGTGTAGGCTAGAGGGTTCAGTCCTATACTAGATATTCAGTCCCCTTGTTATGTTTTAGTCCAATTTTTCCCCATTGGACAGCCCTTTCCTCTTCTCTATAGTCTTATGTGTATACATATATGTTAGTTATGTTGTGTAAATATTGTGTGTGGGTATCACTAGTGTCTAAATGTCCATATATCTATATATATGTATATATATGATATATAGCTTGTGTGATATATAATATAGATATTTTACTTTGTCCATATAATTAGAATATATGTATATATATATATATATATATATATATATATATATATATATATATATATATATATGGTAATTGATATGTGTGTATCGCCTATATGGGTGTAGGGCATATAGTCTAGGTAGCATAGCCTATGGGGTCCTTGTGTAGTCTTGTGTACATGGAATATATATACACATGAGTGTTGGGTTATGTAGACTAGTGTGACTTGAATTGGTGTGTGGTTGCTAGCCTAGGCTTGGTTAGGCCTAGTGAGACTTGACTGGACTAGGATGGGCCTAGTTGACTAGAGTGTTGACCATGGTTGACCCAGAGTTGACCAAGTTTGACTTAGATCTGATATGACCTAGAAAGAGCCTAGTTAACCTTGTTTGATTTGACTAGAGTTGACCAAGTCAATATTGACCTAGACAGTTGACCCAGAGTTGACTAGAGTTGGACTTTGACCTAGATTAGCTTAGAAATCATGTAGTTTGCATTGTAGCTTTCAATTCTCTTGTATTTTACATATCATGACCCATATTACTCTGTTTAGGACATTGTGACTCTGGTGCAGGCATCTGACATTACACTATTCTTTTCAGAGTATCAGGCGAGTACATTCTCTGATAGTTCTCTCATTTATTTGTCAATTACTGTACTTCAGTTCTAGTTAGTTGTATGTGATTCTCTGTTACAACACGTGTGGATATTTCTGGATTCATGTATACGACACACTTTTATTTTCTGGCCTCTATTACTGGTATCATCTCTATTACTGGAATCACTTACTGGAATCATTTACTGGTATCATTATATTTTGGCTGGACTCATCTTGAATCATTGTGTCGGAATTCTGGATTCACTTGCTGGGAGGGAAAATACTAGAGTAAGACATGTAGACATACCCCAATCTGGAATCTCCCTACTGGAATCTATTGGAAGCATAGCCATCTCTCGCCTGATCAGTGAGGGATGTGCCTGATTACCCACAGCCGTTTACATGTCGAACTCGGTATTTTAAAACACACTGCTAGAGTATAGGCTGGACTCACCCTGGAATCGTTGATCACTATAACTGGAATCGTCCCTTACTGGATTCATCTTGTATTAGATTCATCCCGTACTGGATTTATATAGGTTTTACACTGGTTTACATTTTCTGTCTGGACTTTATATCATATTACCCTGGTTCAGCTAGTTCTATTTTTACAATCTTCATTGCTTTGATTCTTCTCTTGTTTAGTATTTACTTTTCTTGCACTTGTCTCTCTTTCTTACCATCACCTGAATATAAACTGCCATTTTCATCAATACAACTGTCTATAACTGCTGTATAGTTCTCTGTCATTTACTTGGGTTTTCTAGATGAGATGTGCTCGTTCCTATCCTGACTGGACCTATTGAAAATTTTACAGATGTTTGCCCTGAGGACACGTGCCCTACATGTTACTGTCCAGGAGATGGTTTAGCTGCCTTTAGCCCTGACACTCAGGAGTGATCGGGATTTAGTTTAGTAGACTTGCATTTATTTTTATTTAGAGCTTGTTGTATAGAATTGAGACTTGAGATGTATTTGAGATTATTCAGATGTTGTTATTATTTCAGTATTTATTTTTGTCTTCAAATTCTTAGTTACTATTCTGTGTTTCTTATCGTGCTTAGACTGTGATTGAGATACACCATATCTTATACTTGTCCTCCGTTCGGAGTTGATCATGATGAGTATATTATATGCTGCATGAGTTGATGGTTAGTTAGAGACTTAGGACAGCGTTCTACTGCCGACACTGCGGTGTAGGCTGGGCACTGTTACGTACTCGTACCCTCACAGTGGGTGCGGGTCGTGACATGCAACACTTACAATACCATGCTTGGGCGCAAGTACACAACTAACTTCAACAACACCGTGCTTGGCGACGAGTGTACGACCGACTCCAGAAGGCTTTTAAAAACTGAAACATTTTCTGAGATAGCCTCCGATACAACTTTTTAAACCAAACTCTAGATTGAACTGAACTGATACTAACTTGGCTAAGTGTAGTATAGGCTAAATATGAAAGTGTATAGCTCGTAGAAAATACTTAAGGAACACTACTAAAATATGATCTATTAGCGACGTAATTTAGCGACAGCATAAAATGTCGTCGCAAACTATGGATATAGCGACTCCTTTATATAAATATCGCTAAACGTCGCTGACTTGCGACGTTCAATGATAGGAGTTAAATTACGTCGCTGAATAGCGACGTTCAGCGACATATTATTAAATTATGTCACCATCTATAAAATTTTGCAACGGTTAGCGACGGCCGCTCTTGACGTCGCTAACATTTTCACTTAGGGCACAGTGTTTCATTTTTTCCTCCTCACTCGAAAATTCTAATTTTTACTCGAGCTCCCCTTCCCCCCCCCGGTGACTCCCTCCCCCCCGGTGACTCCCTCCCCCTCCGGCGACCCCTACCCCTCCGGCGACTCCCTCCCCCTCCGGCGACACCTACCCTCCCGTCGAGCTCCTCCTCCTCGAGCTCAGGTAAACCCTAACCTAATTAACTCCTCTCCCTCCTCCTCCTCCACCCCGCACACACCCACTGTCTGTGCAGTTGTTTGGACACTGACACGACCCTTGGACACATTTGTATGCACACAAACAAATACGACCCCTCTTGACATGTTTTGGGTTTTATTTAGGTTGTGGGGTTTGGCAGTTGAAATGCAATCTCAGGTTTTCCTGAGATTAAGTTTGGAATTTCTGAGAAACAAGGTTGGATTTAGTTTGTTGACTGTGAGTTGAGTTGGGGGTTTGAGTTAAATTGAGTGTTTAGAATTTGTTGGTTATATACTCAGTTTCCTGAGATATATGTATGTGAAATAGAAATGTGTTGGCTTGGTATATTTAGTTCATATATGTAGAGTAGTGATATATAGCTGAGATTATATATGCATGAGATTCATGTGGGGTAAGGTTATGATATATAGGGGCTTGCTATATTTGGATTTAAGAGGATATATATATATATATATATATATATATATATATATATATATATATATATATATATATATATATATATATATATATATATATATATATATATATATGTTATTGTATATATATGGTATATATATGTGCTTGACCTAGTGTACCTTAGCCTATACCCTGATATATCTATAGGATTACCTAGAAATGAACCCAATAGGCTAATTGAACTTGTGGACTAGAGTTTGTCGTCGATACCAATACTCATAGGAATAGTCCGATACCGATTCCCATACCTATATGTTGTTTCTCAATATAGCTACAAATGCGTAAGTGCAACATGAAAATCTCATATGTTAAATATGTTACCTAAGAGCATCATTAGTAAGGGCAATTCATTACTACAGTGTATAGAGTATCCTAGAAGTATAGGTATGATTGGTACATCGTATTACATAGAGTGTATAGAGTATCCTTTCGGTCTATAAGAGTTACTTCACTCATTTTGTCAAGATAAGTAAACTTTTTAAATGTTGACGGTATATACCGTCAACATTTGGTTTTGCCTTGTAGCTACAGGCAGTTGCCTGCATTTTGCCTTATAACTTGGCCTTTGGCCTGTGCTTGAGCAGTGTGGACTTCCAGGTTAGGGTGTTAGTTCATGATTAGCATTGTTTATATATTATTTTCAGTTAAAGGGTTAGTTTAGATTAGGATATTAATTTATGTTAGAAGGAATATGAGAGTTAGTAGATGTTAAAGTAGGATATTAATTTATTAGTTAGGATAGATAGTTTGAGTTAGGATACTGCTCAAGCACAGGCCAAACGGTCGATATTGGATATTAATTTAAAAAGTTTTACCTTTCTTGACAAACTGGGTGAAGTAATTCTTGTAGACCCAAAGGGTCGATACTGGACAGTTGGAATGAGTATCAGAATCAGTATCGGATTAGTATCGACCGTATCAGATTAGTATCGGTCTATCGGATATGACACTTTTGACACAAGACAGTTATTTTAGACCCAATACAGTTGTTTTTGTTTCTTCCTTCAAATTCTTTGTTTGTAATATGTGGAATGAATGAACAGTTTATGTTACGCACCCACATCTAAACTGTTTTAACATTCATTCACTGACTATAATGTGCATGTATCTATCTTACAGAATTATCCTTAATTGGATATGGATATGAATTACTACTTACGAAATCGTTCGTGGATGTACAACTGTCATCCTGATGACATATGCGGTGTGCGAGATGAATTCATAGAGGGTGTACAGCAGTTCCTGCAGTTTGCTAAGGCGTTCCCTCAGTACATGGACGGTACCAAAATTAAGTGTCCATGTGTGAGATGTCGCAACTTGAAATATCATCCAGAAGTGGAAGTCACGTATCATTTATACTCGAAGGGTTTCACGTCGAATTACTACCAGTGGAGCACGCACAGAGAACTTGTGTCTTTAGCATCGGAGTATGAGTCTTATGTGGATGTCCACAACAACGCTGCTTACGACGATGGGTTGGTAAACATGATTTTTGACGTGGCGGGGCCTAGTTTCGATCCGGACGATCATGATGCACCTGAGGAGGCACCAAACGCCGACGCTGTACAGTTCATAGAGTTGCTGGAGAATGTAAGGGCTCCATTATATCCTGGTTGTGAGGATCATTCATCGTTGGAGGTGGTTACAAGATTGTTGAGCCTCAAGTTCGATTTTAACATGTCGTAAGATTGCTACAAACGTCTTATGGAGTTGCTTATAGAAATATTGCCTGAGGGTGCTAAGTTGCCTAAAGACTTCTACCGGTCTAAGAGGATGGTGAGATCGCTCTGGATGGGATACGAGAAAATTGATTCTTGTCGCAATGGGTGCATATTGTACTACAAAGACGACAAGGATGCAGATGTGTGCAGATTTTGTGGTGCTGATCGCTACAAGACAACTAGTACATGAAGGTCTACCGGTGCAAGAAAACCGACCGATTCAATACACTACTTGCCTTTAACGCCGCAGTTGCAAAGATTATTTATGGTGAAAGAGACAGCCAAAAATATGAGTTGGCACATGCGAGAACAGATTGAAGGAGTGTTGGATCACCCATCCGATGGAGAAGCGTGGAAGCACTTTGATTGAGTGTATCCTGATTTTGCTTCAGATTCGCGTAATGTCAGGTTGGGGCTATCTTCTGACAGTTTTACTCCTTTTGGTCTTTCGGGATCCCAGTATTCGTGCTGGCCTGTGATTGTCACTCCGTATAACCTACCGCCTTGGATGTGCATGAAGACTCAGTACATGTTTCTAACCGTTATAATTCCTGGTCCGAACAATCCCAAGAGGAACATTGATGTGTACTTATAGCCTTTGATAGATGAGTTGAATCAGTTATGGGAAGTAGGTGCTAACACGTACGATGTTTCCAGGAAGCAGAATTTTCAGATGAAGGCAACCCTTATGTGGACCATCAACGACTTTTCGGCCTATGGAATGTTATCTGGATGGAGCACTCATGGCCGTCTCTCATGTCCGTATTGCATGGACCATAGTAAGGCTTTTCGCTTGAAACACGGAGGAAAACCGTGCTTCTTTGATTGTCATCGGTAATTTCTGCCAAAAGATCATCCGTTCAGAAAGAACAGGAATGTATTCCGTACCGGCGTTGTAGAGAAGGGTGATCCACCACCAAGGTGGTACGGAGCCACGATAAGGGAGGAGGTTAGAGATTTTCCAAGTGCTATCGAAGATCCTACAACTGGGTACAAGTGCGATGGATTTGGTAGAGATCATAACTGGACAAGGAGGAGCATATTCTGGGATCTGCCATACTGGAGTACAAATCTGATCAGACATAATCTTGATGTCATACATATTGAGGAGAATGTATTTGATAACATAATTAATACTGTGATGGACGTAAAAGGAAAACCAAAAAACAATCCCAAGGCCAGGTTGGACTTAGAAGAAATATGCAAATGCCCTGCGTTGCATTTGATAGAGTAGAATGGAAAACAGTTTCTGCCAAAGTCAATTTTCTCGCTGGACAAGGAGGATAAAGTGAGACTTTGTCGGTGGATCCAGGGCCTAAAATTTCCAGACAGATATATGTCAAATCTGAGAAGATGTGTCGATCCGAAGGAAAACAAATTGACGGGTATGAAGAGCTATGACTGTCACGTATTCATGGAGAGGTTAATTCCGATTGCATTTCGGGAATTCTTACCGCAGGCAGTTTGGGATCCATTGACGGAGCTTAGCATATTCTTCAGGGATCTTTGTTCTAAGAAATTGCTCGTTGATCGTCTAGAAAAGCAAGAGAAGGACATTACGGTAACACTGTGCAAGCTAAAGAGGGTGTTTCCTTCTGGATTCTTCGACTCTATGGAGCATTTGTCGATTCATCTATCCTATGAGGCACGTGTTGGTGGACCCGTCGAATATTGATGGATGTACCCGTTCGAGCGACATTTGAATCACCTAAAAAGAAAGGTGAAAAATAAGGCACGGGTCGAGGGTTCTATTTGTGAAGCCTACGTTCTCGAGAAGATTACAAACTTTTGTTTGATGTATTTTAATCCTCATGTTGCAACTAATAGAACGAAAGCTTCCAGAAACGACGATGGAGATCATGAAAGTAATGATACAATACTGAAGGTATTCAATGCTCCAGGAAAGCCATCGGGTAAAATGAAGAAGAGATATTTGAACGATGATGAGCTAAGGGCTGCTCAGGTGTATGTATTACTCAACTGCGACGAGGAGAAAGTAGAGAAACTTGAGGGGTAAGTAATTAATACGTCTACATTATTTTAATAGTGTTGATTATTATACTATTACATTAATTGAACGATGTTATTTTCAGCATATTTAATGATGATGTGAGGTCAGGTAGGCCACACATAATAGAAGAAGAACTAGAACAAGAAATGAGGCATTATTTTCCATCATGGTTGAGTGCATATGTAAGTTTTGAGAACTCTATAATTACCTTTCTGTATATGCACTTGATTGAGAATGAGCTTAATTTCTTCTTTCGTAGTATTTAGGTCGATCGTCCATACGCAAGACTTGAAAATGAGTCTATTAGAACGCTAGCCAAGGGACCAATTTATGCTGCAAAAATATGGCCAAGCTACTGTGTTAATGGGTTTAGGTGCAAGTCAACAACTTGACCGATCAGCGACAACTTTGTGGATCTCGACTCCATCAAAAATAGCTGTTTGTGTATCAGATCTTCGAACTACAAAGATGTTGATGCGGGCAACGATTTCTATGTCGTGCTACGGGAGATCATGGAGCTGACATATAGTTATGGAATAGAGCCTGCTAAGATTGTGTTATTCATGTGTAATTGGTTCGATCCGATTGAAGGTCAAGGTTGGAAAGTAGATAAGCACGGTCTTGTTGATATAAACTATCGGCGTCGATATCACGCCTATGAACCATTTGTCCTATCAAGTATGGCTCAGCTCGTGTACTTCACAAGTTATCCTAAACGGGGAACAACAAGATTGGACTGGTGGACAGTATATAAGACCAAAGCTAGAAATACCTTTGAGGTTGACGATATAGCTTATCAAGAGGATGAACTACCTCTTGTAACAAATATTATAGAAGTAGAAACGACGAAAGTTCCTCATTACACATCTAATTGTGTAGAAGAAGTAGAGTTATCTGAAGAGGAAGATGCAGATGAAAGTGAAGATGTAGAGGAGAAAGAAGAAGAAGAAGAAGAAGAAGAAGAAGAAGAAGAAGAAGAAGAAGAAGATGATGATGAGCTAAACGAACTACATGAATTTTCAGAAGAGGATTAAATCTGTACGTTTGTTTTATCATCATATTTGACACTTTAGTGACACTTTTATCATATAAATCTGTGATACTTTAGTGACACTTTTATCTGTGACTATGATATTTTTCAAAAATCTGTGATGTCTATCATATAAATATGTATTTTTGTTTTATTGTCATATGTTATTATCAGGTATGACTAGACCATCTGGACGACGCGGAGGATTTTATATTAGGCAGTCCCGTCAGCCTCAGGCTGGGGATGGAGATTTCGTACCCTCATCCTCATCTCCGAGTACGCCATTGTACCGTTCTGTTCCCGGTCTATTACCGGGACAGGGCAGTTCCAGCAGGTTGGCGACTCCTTCCTCGTCGTCCAGCGTTCCTGATCCCGCATCCAGCATTCCTGATCCCGCGTCCAGCATTCCTGATCCCGCATCCAGCATTCCTCCTGCCGATGGCTCTATGGAAAGAGCCGACGCCGAGCATATGGAGGACGACGATCAGACTGATCCTGCCCAGGCAGGAGGTGAGAGCGACCCTCCATGCGCTCCCGCGGGTGAGACGCGTATGGAGATTTGGACGGACGGGCCTACGAATTAAGTTAATTAGTTAATATAGATTTCTTAAATGATTATATGTACATATATATTCATGAAAATTATTATTGTATAGATATCGGACTGCTGCAGTACAGAGACAGCTGGGGTTATTTCTGAGGTAGAACTATGGTGGGCCTTGGATTAACTACTCAGATGCTCCCGCAGATAGGAAGGCCTTTTGGTTGGCCCACTTCAAGGTAAAAAATTTGTTTATTTTTAAATTTTAATAATCATTTGTGTATATTATATAACTTTTCTATTTTACTTTTTGTAGAGGACCTATTTCTATCCACCATACCGGACGACGAAGATCGAGGTCCAATTTTCCTTCGTCGCAGGCAAGCTCATCCATGATGCGATCCACGACCAGAAGTCTCGTGATCGCTCTGGAAAGTCGATCCATGGTTGGATCACGCCAGAGCAGTGGACTGCGATGAAGGCTAGATTCGTCGAGGCTTGGTACCAGGAGCGGTCTGACAAGGCCAAGGTGGCACGGTCGAGCGCCAGTAAGTGGTGTGGTGGCTCCATTCCGATGATGGAGCATTTTCGTCGTCTGGTACGTTTCCTATGACGGACATTAATTTATATATAGTTCGATAGAATGTTCAATACTAATAATAGATAATATATTTTAACAGGTAAAAAGGGTGAGGACCCGAACATGGTGACCGTCTTCCTGGTCACCCATCGGAGGGCTGGAGAGTTCATTGACGAGAGGGCGACACAGGCATATGTATGTTCTATTCTTTATATTAATTTACTATAATTTAGAAAACAGGAAAATAGATATCAATATAGACTTTAGCAAACACTTACACGTTAGCAAACATTGTTCTTGGCCGAGTTTGTTCGGCTACAGGAGGAGGCGGCTGCTGCTGCTAGTACGCCAGCAGAGGGAGGGGCTGATACTTCCTTCCAGCCGCCTACAGCACCATTGCTGGACGACCTCTGGATGACCGCCGTTGGCAGTCTTTAGAAGGGTACGTACTACGGTACGGGATCATACGGCGCATATTTGGCTTCGGAGTCATCCCGGGCCCCCTCTGTCAGTGCGCAGTCTCCGGCTTCGCAGGCGTTGTCACGAGCTCAGGATATTCGTCGTCAGATCGATGAGCTGCGTCGCGAGTTACAGCAGCAGATTTTTGATGCGGTCGAGCGACGATCCGACCCTCCGATGATCACCGGACGATTTGATGCGATCGAGCGCAGTATACAGGAGCTGATGAGTCTGCAGCAGGCTACAGCTGCCAGCTTGCACACGCTCACCAAGTCTACGCGGCACACAGAGCGTAGACAGGTCGAGCTGGAGGGATCGCAGAGGACCATGTCTGCCTCACTCACTCAGGTATCGGCTTCAATTGAGGAGAGTACTCAGAGTATGGTGAGTACCCTGGCTGCGCATGGTGAGCGACTGCGAGAGCTGGAGCAGATACATCCTCTCGGTCCATCGACGGTGCCGACTCCAGAGATTGTACTGCCTCCTACTGCCCCTACGATGCAGCTCACCCAGGAGCAGTATGAGTACATTCTATCCCAAATGCGCGGCAGGGGTCCTCAGTGATCCAGTATATTTTTATCATCTTTGTATGTATTGGCCCTATGGGCCCATTGACCGTTCTATACACTGATTTTCATTATTTTTTGACTCTGTTGGACATGTATGTTTGTTGGACATGTATGTTTGTGATATTTAATTTGTTGGTAATTTTATTGAGTACATGTATAATATTTAGTTGTAGACTACTATGATGGGAGACTGTTATTCATCTATTAGTTGTAGACTGTTATGATGGAAGACTAAATTATGATGATATCTGTGACGGGGATGACAAATATACCTACGCTGGGTTATAAGCGATGATCTGATATACAAAGGAGGTGTTGTTCAAATTTTAAAAAAATATAACATGTATTTTTGTGATGATGTGTGTCTGTGTTTATAGTGTATGTGAAATATAGTTTTCGGAACCATCGATAGTTTCGATTACTGTTGTATGTTTTATCTTGGACAGAAAGAGCAACTGTTCAGGGTGTACTTCTGAAAGCTTCATTTTCATATCCTTCACTCTCTCGGGACGTCGTACAGGATCCCGAGAAGGTGAAGGAAGTGAAGAGGAAGCTCTGAGAAGTGCACCCTGAACTGTTGCTCTTTCTATCTAAGATAAAACATAGAACAGTAAGTGAAACTGTCGATAGTTCGAACACTGCACTTCAAACACACTTTAAACATAGACACACAGCATAACAAAAATACACATTATATTTTTTTAATTTTTTTAGTAGTCTGCGACGGATAGCGACGTATAGCGACGAAAAGTGAACGTCGCTATACGTCGCTAATTAGCGGCATGACGTCATTGTACGTCGCCACCTTGCTGACGTGGCAGGCATGCCACGTCATCACGTCAATAGAACTAAACGTCGCTAAGAAGTCGCACTACGTCATTAAGTTTGCGACATAAAGTTTTCATCGTGCTACGTCGCTAACTTTGTGACGACCTAACGACACGGCTGGGACGTCGCAAACAGCGACGTAGGGCGACGAATTTGCCATCTGCGACTAGCTTAAAAGCGACCTTCACTTTACGTCGCTAAAGCCATCGCCAATTACGATTAGCGACGTAATTGTCATTATTAGCGACGTATCATAACGTCGCTAATTTGCCTTATTTTAGTAGTGGAATATAGAGAAGATAAAGTGAATGAAATAGAATATTTAAAAATATGAAAGTTCTTCTCTATTTATAGTGTTTTTATGAACCAAATTCGGGCTGAGTTCGGACAGAGTTTGGATGCAGAAATCTAGTATTTGAACATTGGATACAGATATTCAGAAAGTTCAAAAACAGGTTGAACAACCTTGACCGAACTTGGGCCGAGTTCTGTCATGATTCTAAGAGAACTAATTCGGGTTATTTTGATGGGTTTTGGGCTATTTTGTTTATGGACTTTGAATGAAAATTTTGTGGATAGAAAGGCTATATTTTATGGGCTAGAAATAGCTAAGCCAATACCTATCTAATCAAACTTACATATTTTCCTCAAATAAAGATAAAAATAGAAAAGAATATGTAAAAGTCTTGATTCTTGATTCCATCATTTGGTTCTTGAAAATGACGAGATATTTTGTATCAGTAGGTACAGACATTCTGACTTGATACATGTAACATTTTACGTAATGACCAAAGTTGACATTGATTATCAAAATCAGGTATGGTCATGACTAGTGGGTCAACAATCTCCCATATTTTGATAAATAACAAACTTTGAGTCTATATACTACAACAAAAATACCTTTTAATGACGGCTAAAAACTGTCATTAATTAAGAACCATGATGCTCTTTTTTCTTAATCCAAGCGTTATAAAATTGGGTGTTATAAATGTTTTTCAAAGCGTTATAGATAATTCTTCCGAAAACGTCATTAATAGGTTGAATTTCTGCTACGTTTTATTTTCAAAGCGTTATGGATAGTATGTAAAACCGTTATAAATAGTTAATATGGTTTAGTAGTCATGACATTTTGAAAGCGTTATGAATGGTCATTGTATCACATTTATAACGCTCTATACTGCATGTTATACATTCCAAACACTGCTCAATTCAATTCGAAAACAACCACTTTGAACCATATTCACAACAAAATATTGAAATGTAATATAAAGTACCATTAATCTATATTTCATTGTCTCAAAATAAGGTACATCAACATCTCACAGATATAGAGTACTTTATCTAGCTACATTCCATTGTCTCAAAATAGAGTACTTTAGCTATCATTCTATATTTCTCAGGCCATATACATCTTCTCAAAATATATAGAGTATCCAATATAGATTACACTTTAGCTACATCGAAACTATCCACATGAAAACATACCACACTTTAGCTTCAACTTAGTCACATGAAGACCTGTGTCCACAGCACATGTACCCTGCAAAAGATAAAACAAGGTTTAATAAATGTAATATAATGATGTATATATATGTAACTATCGGATCTTGAGCAAAAGAACCATTCGAGTGATGTTTCATATTTTATTTGATCTTGATGGAGGATATTGATGACTATTGACATCTAATGAACCTGAATATTTTGATGTTTCTCATCTAAATCCCCATCACTACATTCTCTTTTCAATTTCTCAAAATATGCCCATATGTGGTGGTACAAAAACAACTAAACACATGAAACAAAATTGTATCGGGGCAAATTGATAAATAAATAAATAACATACTTTTATCACCCTTGTAGCATAAAAGGGTAGCATGCTCCTATCACCCTTGTAGAATAAAAGATGTATTTGTTCATGTGTGCATCCATGTGTGCATCTGTGTGTCTGAGACATCAGAGAACCCTGAATTGGACCTAACAAATGAGGTATTATTAGCTACATATCTCTGGAAACTGGTAGAAGCACCTCAATTGAAGAATAGATAATAATATGTATCAGAGCTAAGAAATAAGATGGATACCTCATTACACTAATCACTGTGAACAATTCCAGAATGCAGGTACCCCAGTCTATTGTCAAAGTTTTCTGCATTTCACAAATTATAATATAAAATGACCTCAGACTTAAAACCCAAAGAAACAGAAGAAGCATGAAGTACCCCTTACCAAGAAATTTTTGCGGTTTGATGTCACGATGACATACCCCTAAAACACCATGAATGTAAGCAAGCGTTCGACATATCTACACACAAGATTAGATTAAAATGTTAGTATGAAACATTTAAGTTAATGTGGAAGGTATAACTGTTGTACAAATGATATGGCACCCGATACATATAAAGTCACACATAGAAGAGGCATATGCTGGTTCATCCGAGTGTAGTGTTTTGTCATGCGATAAACAGTCTCAGAAACATATTCAAGTATAAGATTCAGGTATAGCTCATCTTTATCGGTGGTTGAAAAGAAGTGGTGCTTTAATTGAACAACATTAGTATGATCGAGTAACTGCATCAGCTGGATCTTCCTGTTCTTGTATCTCCTATCCTGCAGTACCTCCTTAATAACAATTGTTTCCCCTGTTTCCAAACACTTAGCCTGCAAAATATGGTATTCAAAGAAAATCAGAAGAAGAAAAAAATCAAAGGTTAAATTTAGGTGAATAAGTGGCATAAGGTAGTAGGAAGCTAAAAGTTCCTAGAGAAACACACTAAATACCTGGAAAACAGTACCAAAGGAATCGGTGCCAACCACACGCTCTACTATATACGAGATTGTCTGGCATCCCATTGACAAAAAAAATTGAATATGTTAATCAGGACTTTGCTCATAATGAACACAATACTGTATGTCGAACCTAACATTTCACAAGGAGCTAAAGAACAAAATTTAAAATTTTTAAACAATAAAAATGGATATAGGTTCAGAGTAATCAAATACCAAAAAAATATTCATCATTGATCACTTTGCTGTAATCTTTTCCAAGCAAAATGGGACTCTCTACTTGAGAGGTACTCAAAAATAATTTCATTATTGTTCCTGTTATCAAGACTAAATGAGCAAGAAATCATTAAAATTCATTATATATCATATCTTTTTCGTACTAAGAGAAGGAAAGGAATGGGTTAATTAAATCTATATTCTCCTTTTATGAGTGTAGAGCATTTACCTCACAAAGGAATGGGTTGATTAAATCTATATTCTCCTTTTATGAGTTTAGAGCATGTACCTCACAAAGGGGACAGCTCCACTTAAATCTATATTCCTACAGGGAAAGTAAATAATAATAGCAGTCGAGTAACCTATTTGTCCTAATTTAGAATGTAAGAAGGGGTTCAACTGAAGATAAGTGCCTGGAAAAAAAAGGACAGTTCAAACCAAAAGCTTCATTAGCTGTATGGAACTTCATACCTACCAATGCCATATAATTAAGCATGAGTGTATATACTTCTGACTTGAATACTTGTAAACACACAGAAACCAGTGGCAAAGTATGGGCTGTGACAATGAGGATGCTGATTGAACCTGAAAAAATATAGGCATATCCAAGTGCAACTTATATATTACTTTATAGGCAAAAATCAAATGTTGCAACATTTTTTTTGTCGAACTGACACACATCCCAAAACTGGAAAGTGATGATACACACAAAGGGAGGGGGGGTAGTAATTGCAGTAATTGGCCTCCAATAATGTCAATTTTATGCAGTAAAATGCACAGAAGAGAAATTTGTAGTGCCTACTCGTCTCTAGGGACTTCTAAATACAATGTATCATACCATGTTTGACATATAGTCACCACAACTATAATCATTGCAGTTATAAATACTCGAATACATCAGTACAATGCAAATTAAACCATTCAACTTGAAGTAATATCACTGTTCAGTTACAACATCTGGTGCTTTGAAAATGAAAGGTGAAAATAATGTAAGTAACTTTGTCAAGTATTTTTCTTTAAAATTTAAATAAAGAGTAACTAGTTTTAGCTAATTATTATTTTTATGCATACATTTGGACATACTTCACCCATACCTACAAGTTACATATGTGGCACTTAGCTAGCTTTACAGAAGGTACCATGTTGACTTTTTCTGGTGGTACACATATCAATTGCCAGTAATGCTACACTTCTCCCGACGATAACCAGTGATCAACATCTTTCTTTCTCGTGTCATAAAGTTTTGGGTCCGTTTACCTTGTATACACTTGTGTCTCAAAGATGCTTTATAAAAGAATTTTTTTTGAGGCTTTTGCTTAATGATTATTGATACTAACTCACTGGATAGGAGTACGAGGTACCACGGTCTACGTTCATAATCTTTTCTTGTGTTTATATCAACTAAACTTGTAACTAATGATTGGGAATGAAATTCACAAGTTAAAGTCACACATAAGTAATTCACAAGCAAAATGGGTATATTCTCACATAAGATTTGGTAATGGTAGTTAACAAAGATGGTAGATACATCAAGTGCTGCTCATCATTTGATTTTCCCCTAAAAGAAAATATATATTCCATTGTTGGAAAGTTGTGAATATGTTACCTGATGATGGTACCCTGCTGCCACCTTCGCCCAGGAGTCTTCTTCTTTCCTTTTCTGAATGTTCAGCCGGTCGGAGAGAATGCGACTATAAGGTTGAAGCGATCCTAACAAATAATGCATATTGGTGACCACTAGAATATGATTTGTATGCTAGTAACCATAGGTCCATAAGTATATCAATGAAGGCCTTCATTTTTTATCTGCCTCAAGGATTTTTTATAGAGAAAGCTGGGAAGTTTTAAGGCTCACAGAGTATTGGTTAGAGAGATGTTTCATCCTTTTGAAGCTTGCTATACTACACATTGGGACAACATGAATATGGCTTTCCATCTCATTTGTTGTGAACTACTACATATCCTCCTTAGGAAGCCCCAAGCACATCAGTAACCGTAGCTTAGCTGCCCCAACATATAATTTCCTTCTTAGCAGCTGTGCGACTTCTAAGAATGGCCTTTCTTTCCCTGTCATCGGATAAAAGATATGGTGGTGTCATATCGTCACTTTTGCTTTGACTAGATTCTAAATTGAGAGCGCATACTAAAATTAAGAATTGTAGCATATTAGAAAGGTTAGTAGTACACATAAATGATGGAAGCATTTTGGATAGGACGTATATCATCGACTATCAATAACTGGTAAACAATATATATGTAAATGAAAGTTAAGTAGCATCGCTACAATGACAACTTTGCATTTGCATAAAACATATATGTACCTGGTAAGGCAAATAAACGAGAAAGAAAAATCATATACAGTACAAACATAGAGGTACTCTCCTCGAATGAAGAACGATAAAATTGTAAGAGTGAAAAACATAAACCTAGATTCAAAGTAAAAAAATTAAAGGATTAATAACAATAAGAAGAAGAACTTACAGATCTTTTGATTAAGAAAATTTTTGTTCTTTGATGAACCCCTCATTTCGTATTCAAAACCACCACTAGGTCGATCTGATGCTCAATCGATCGAAGGAATGTGATTTATATACAGAGAAGTAAAATTCCGCGACTCTACTATCTTTCCCACTTCCAATATTTCCACCTGAGTACCCATCATTGATTCCTACTCGGCTCTGAAGAAGCAATTAAAAACCTAGATTTAAAGGAAAAAAAATATAAAGTTGATGCCGCTTTCTTCAATCTATTGTTTGTTAAATAATTATGAGGGAAAGAGGAGACAACTGGTTCCCACAATGGGAAAAAGATCTCCCGACCCATTGTCGGCGTCGTGGACGAGCCCGCACAGACGCTCAAGCGTCCCAGGCTGCTTTGGACCCTGATCTCCACAAGAGCATCTCCACAAGAGGTTCGTTGATGCGGTGGCCCACCCCTGGACCAAGAACGCGAAGAAGAACCTAGATTTAGAGTAAAAAAATTAGAAGAAGAAGAACTTATAATATTTTTTTCTTTGATGAATGCCTTTCGTATTCAGAGTAAAAAAGGAGAAAAATGAATCAATCCAGTGAGAGAATAATGAAAGATGAGAGAGATCAAAAAATTTGTATACAGAGTGAAAACTAGGGCTCCAAGTTTAGCCGCCAAAATATTTTAGGGAAAAGCGGGCTGAAGGGAGTTGGGGAGCGGGAGGAGAAAGAGAGAAGGAGAAGGGGTTTAGACTTTTCCTTAAGTGTGGGAGTAAGTGCGGAAGAGTCGAGGTTTCGACTTAAATTTTAGTGTTTTTTTCATAACGCTCGTATCACTGAAAGACAATCAATAACGTTTATATAGAAAACCGTCATAGAATATAGTCTTGCTAAACTTTGATGACGCTTCTTTATCAGCCGTCATGAAATCACTTATCAAGCGTCATTAATAGGTCTTTTTGTTGTAGTGATACCAAATATAATTTTGTAAGTTTGAAAATATATTTGACTTGTCTGAAAACTTGAAACTTTTAATTTTGGTATACTCATCTCCCCTTTTTTTATGTATTCAAAAGGTGGCTTTCCCGCAATCAATGAGCCAAGCAACAACAAAAAATAATAGAGTAATACCAAATAATATATAGAATAACAAGTCTCATCACAACTCAAGTAATATGGAAACTAGAACATCAACAGTAGCAGTAGTATATGGAAAATAAAAATTTGTATAAAAAAAACTTTTATGATAGTCTAGCACTTATCATAAAGTATCATTACAACTGAAGTAAAAGTCTAAAATACAACAAAAAATAAATGTGCTACTAAAGATCATCATCATCAGATAAGACTAAGTTCAAAAGCATCACATCAACTATTCGCATCACCAGCAGCATCAGCTGGTGGTTGGATCGGATCAAAGTATGCAGTCATTGGATCGAAGTAGACAAAGGTCGGATCCTCATCAAGTCTCGATCTGTCAAAAGCAGGGTGACGGTTGATAGGCGTCAGTGCAATATGATGATGAGTCATCATCCACTAAATGTCTGTCATGGCATTTCTCAAGATCTCAACCGGAGAGATGTGACGAAACTCAGTATCACTATAACGAGTCAGATCGGCTAGACGTTGTTGTCCCTCAAGAGTGACAAAAGTGTCAAATCACTGATATAGCTCGTCGATAGTGTGATCCGGAGTTGCAGGGGCTGGAATATCATCTGGAGCATCTGCTGGGGCTGGAGTTGGAGCTAGAGCTGGCGGAGGTGGAGCATCACCAAGAGGATGTAGGAATCTTCTAAACTAAGAAGCTCTAAAGGCGTTCCAGAAATAGGACAAGATTCCAAAGGAATAACAAATTTTTGAAGGATTGTCGTCAGATGCATAGGGTAAAGGAGGTTACGGTCTGCCCTCCGACAGTTGATCATGAGCACCAACATTGTTTGGAAAAGAAAAAGAAAATCCTGAAATAAATATGGTACATCACAGATAATTTCAAATTTGTGCTATCATCAGTAGATCCCGTCTTTTGTAAGAGAGATGAAATAATAATACGATACAACTCATAGAAATGTTGGTTAAAGTTACGTGCATATAGCCGTCTCCGAGGAACCAATCTGGATGACACAACGTGACTTTGAAAGATTCAATGGTCATACTATCAAAAAATTGAACCTTAGTTTTGTCGACAAGAGCGTCACCATTATTTGACATTTGAAAATACTCGCTCAAAATATACGATAAAATATACGATCTTGAATGTGGAGGTGATAATTTTATATTTAGTTTGGATGATAGCATTTATTGTACGAATTAGAGTTCATTATAAAAGGTAGATCTTCTGGTTATGTATATCATTGATGGTATTGAGCTGTATCAAAGACCAATATACGATAACTTGGGGGTACTCTAATGCGAAGAACGATAGTTGTGTCGAACGATGTTATATGAACGGATACTAAATTTTAAAAATTGATAGACTGAATGATAGATCGAATGTTTCGGATGACTATATTTGATAAGTTTTGAGCATGCATGACTGGATGTTAGTCTGACTTGACGGGATGATAATGTTGACAGAATTGGAGGATGAATGTGTCTATGTGATGCATTTGAATCAGATTAGTATTATCAGTTATATGAGGGTTGTTATGACTCGAGAATTGATAGTAGACAATCTTACGATTTTGTGATGAGATAGATGCACGAGTTGAGGACTAGTATGGTTGAAATTTGTCACTCATATTTTTCGTTATACGTATTTCAGTATACGTATACGAATTTCTGACATTTGTCAGCTGACCCATATATTGACTTGTCCTTCTTAACCTTGTCTTGGTTTAATCTTAACTTGGTTTATATTTGGTTTGGTTCAACTTGACTTGGCTTGGCTTGGATTGGTTTGGGTTGGTTTGAGATGAAGATGATTCGTATAAAAATCAACTCCTCTCTCTCTCCTCCATTATCACCATTTTCTTTTTCATCTTCTTCTTCTTCATTTACTCCTCCCACCTACCAAGCCCTAGACAAGTGCAACTTGCTTCATGATGGATCTCAAATTTTATTGTTCCATTGTCTTTCTTGCTTGACTCTAAGCCTCTTTAGACCTTAGAGTTTTTGGTTTTGATAGTTACATTTTTGTAGATCTAAGTTTATAGTTTTTTTTAGTTTTTCTTGATTTTAATCACTTAAACTTTGTTATTTTTGAAAACTAATGGTCCGATCTTGTGTAGAATTCAATTCTACCCAATTTTGGTTTTTGAACTTGTCACGACCCGTACCCTAGAGTAAGGGCACGAGAAGTGGGTACGTCTAGCCTATACTGCAGTGTCGACGATAGAACGCTGTTCTAGGTCATGAACTATAACTAACATAATATGAAATAATCTCCAAAAGGAGGCCAAACACAGAAGGTACAACTCAATCACAATCTAAAGGTAGAATATAGCACGATGGAATAAATAAGGAAATCCTCAACTGAGGTACAACAGAAGTGAAATAAACAAGTTAACAAATACCAGTCTCAACATCTCTATAATAATACAACTCTGAAAACAAGACAACAACTAACATGAAAAGAAAGAACAGTCTAGACTATCTATGCTAAACATGGGTATCATCCTCAGCAGCTGCCTGAACCTCCCCAGGGGTCCAGGTCGCGAGTGTCATCTAGGCAAGCTCCATAGTAAGGGGTGCAGGATTCCTCATCATCCTCTGTAAAAATTTTAACAGGTCCAGTCAGGACGGGAGCGAGCACAATATATCTCACGCAGATCATAACAGGTTAGAAAATATAAACATGCAAGATAGTTCGATACATGAAACTGAAAGAAAGTACATGATGTAAATAGAGAGAGAACTGTAATGGAAATATCTACTATAAGTAGAGAGCTACCAGTAACTAGTGATTTAGAGTACAAAGTCGACATGTCAACGGCTGGATTTGTACATGAATATACTAAAGAGGCGCACATGGTTATACTACTTCGAAATTGTTCACATTACTATTTATACTCTCCCATACCCCATTCAATACACAAGGATCCAGATAAGTTATGTTACGTACTTGATTTTCACATGAAAGCCCATAAATGGGTGTACATAAAGTATACATGTGGGCTCAGAAACTGAGTGCACATGAATTCCACATGAAGGCCCATGAAGGGTACACATGAAGTATAGGTTATACATGAAATACACGAGAAATATGACCGAATATGAGAGCACATGAGAGTACACGAGCGAGCATGAACGAGCATGAAGCACATTAGAAACATGAATAACATGAGAGCGAGGAATACATGATGTACATGAAACACACGACATGATATATCTGATGCTCCCGAGGGGGATAACTAGAGCAGGAATATAACCCTAAGCAAGTTATAAAATGATCAAAGAATATACTCGCCTGCGATGTGAATGTATGTGAGAATATACTGTCTGAGATGAGGTATCTGAACCCTATTTAGAGCAACACAAGTCAAGGCATATACAGGGGATGATAGATGAAATGTACAATGTATCTGCATGCTGTCTAGGTCAAACTAGACTAAAGTCAACACTTGGTCAACTCCAGTCAACTATACTAGTCAAAGCTAGGTCAACTAGGTCAAGTCCTAGCCCAAACAAGTCTAATAAGTCTCACTAGGCCTAACCAAGCCTAGGCTAGCATCCACACACAACCACAAGATCAAGGACCACACAAGCATCTATATATATATATATATATATATATATATATATATATATATATATATATATATATATATATATATATATATATATATATATATATAAGAACATAGCACTCTGTAATACATATATGTATATTGCATTACACATCACAACATGCATACACATATGCATTCCCATATTCATACAACAAGGCATCTATATAATATGCATACTATCATGCTTGTATGTATATATATATCATATATATATAGAAGGAAAGAAAGAGTGAAAAGGTGAAATATGTGTCAAATTTGTATAGGGCACATGTGAAGGTGGGGGGTTAATAGTACATGAGCATGTGTGTGTATGTGAATAGGAATCAATGTGCATTGTGTGAGGTATCAACATAGGTTTTCAGCTATTCTCATTTTACAGTGTAAGGGTGTGTGTTAGGAATTAGTGCTCAGGATTTAATGTGTATGAGTGTCTAAACATGTGTGTGTGGACTTATAGTGTACATGTTCTCAGTGTTCAGTCCTAGGTTTCCAGTTTTCAGAGTGTACAAGGGTATATAGTGGACAAGTTGTGCAAAAGTGTGTCTACATTTCTCAGTTTCAGGTGAATGTACGAGTGATACACTCTCAGGTTTGTATAGGGTAGATAGGTGTGTGTCTCCTGTAAGTGACATATATGTGTGCAATGTGTGTACATGAGTGTGTGTCATTAGTTATGTGTTTTCAGAAATTCCATAGTGTGTAGATGTGTGTATATGTGATATGTCATAGGGGTTACATGGCTAGGTGTAGTGTCAAGTGGTAGCAGAAATTAGACCGTGCAATGTGTTACAAAACTCAGTTTACATGTCAGGTTTCAGTTTGTAATAGTGTACATAAATATCAGTGTGTGTGTGTATATACAATATGCTCTCAGGAAAGTATGAATCCAACATTAATATGTCAACTAAATCAACCTACTAAAATCCTTAGAAAATAAATAACTTAAAACCCAAATAAACAAACCAATCAAACCTATACACTCAACAACTTGAAATTGAAAAAATGAAAGTGTGAATAATGTGTCACAAGGGGGTGGGTGAGGGTTCAGTTTTCAGGAATATGATTCAGTGTAAATACTCAGGTTTTTACAAATACTTGTGTGTATGTGTGTGTATTTTACATACAGTGGTGTGTGAGTGAGATAATGTATGACAATAGTTTTCAGGTTTTTGTGTGACAGGAATACTCATGTGTGTGCGAGTGTTTACATGACTGAATTTAGTGAACAATCTCAGGTTTAATACAACAATCATTGTGTGTGATCATTTGTTCTTAGAATTTTAGCACATCCCATAGTGTATCAGTGTTCCTGTGTGTGTGTGTCAACCCAGTTTTGTGTTTCCCAGTGTAACAGTCAATGTGTGTTACAATTCAGTGAATGTGGATAGTGTGTGATAACAAATCAGTGTGACAGTATGGTCATGACATTAGTTCTCAGATTTGGGATTACACAATGTTCTCAGAATTCCAAACAAAAAGACAATTCAACAAAACAACCCTAGCAGTTAGCAACCCAAACCCAATTTTGAAAACCCAAGTCCAATCACAAATCACAAACTAACATGATCATCATTCATTAAATATGTAGGTGAACTTAACTAATCATTCAGCAATATTAAATAAGTTAAAAAATGCAAATTAAACCCAGAAATTTTATCTCAGTGTTGTGTATCAATCGGGTATCAGAATTTAGGAAATTTCAATAATTCGAATTCAAATAACATAGTAAAATTACAATCAGTGGGTTGGTAAACATAGATACACATGTGCACGTGTCCTTTGAGTCATTTCATGTCCAACAAACATGACACAGACGTGTCCACAACAATTCAAACACATAAGGTGCACCCAGTATATCACAACGTCGTGCACGAGTGCACACGCATCTGGGACATGACACACGAGACTTCGTGTCATGTGCACACGCCCATGTGTTTTCCTAGGATAGGTCTACATGCCGGGCACCCTGACACGTGTCCACGACGTGTCCACTGCGGGCACGAGCGCGTGTTTGCGCGTGTCTGTGCGTGTGTCTGCTGACAGTGCACGACAGTGCAATTTACGTGCGGGTTAAATTACTCCTAAATCAGTCAATAAGATCCTATAAAATTTTATAGGCCTCGTGTCTGTCACCCAAGGAATGTTCACACCAAAATTCATGTCATGAAGTGTCCTGTGCAAAGATTTCTAGGGCCCGATAGGCAGGGCACTGAACCGGGTCGCGCACAGCGTGTCCAACACGAAAATCCGACACAAATCGACACAAAATTAATTTCAGTCTTCACAAAAATTTACATACACATATAGATCTAGGGATCTATGAAATTAGTTTTTCAAAATACGAAAATAAATTCCTAAGATGCATTTTAACAAACACCTAACAATACACAATGATACGTGTTCGATACGGACACCAAATGGACACAAAATTAACCCAAATTTCAAAGATAGCTAGGGGACTCCTAGATCTAGCCCTAACTGCAAAGAAAATAGAATATTAAATCAATTTGTGGAGTTTTTATCTATAGGTGCAATATCAAGAAAATGTTTCAAATGGGGGTTCCTCCTTGCTATCCAAATGCTCCCAAATTGCACAAAAACTGAGTCGAATCTCCAAAAATAGTAAATACACAGTAATTAGATCCTAATGCAAAAGACTAGAGTCAAAAAGGACTTGAAATGAATTTATTAGGATTTTAGGAAAATAGGGATTTACCTTTCCTTCAAAAATCTAGGTCAAGCACAAAAGAGGCAAGAACAAGTGGAACAGACATTAAATAGGGGTGGAAAACCCTAGGTTGGATGGCCACTAGTGGGTTGGTTGGGGTTTGGGCTTAAGTCATGGGCCTATGGCTTAATTATAAGTCATGAAATTAATTCTAAGTCATAGGTCATGCACCAAATCACTAGTCCTCCATTTCAAACCTTGATTTCTAAATGACTAACCTAGATTGACTTAAGTTAGACTAGGGTCTCACCATGCTAACCTAGTTACCATGGTTAGGGTCAATACCTAGGTTAGTCTAACAAAGTCACAACTAGTCAAAGTCAAAATCACAATCACCAATCACTACACCAAAACATACAATTTGTAACAGTATTTTTTAATAATTAGTAACGGTTATTACCGTTACGGAATAGTTACGATTATAACCGTTACAATAGCTAAAAAACTGTTACTAAAAATCAAAAGTTCTATATTATTATTATTTTTATTTTGGTCACACTAAAAATCGTGAGAATAATTTGTTTTTCTGTTACATATGTATCACATGCAAAGCATGAGACACGGAAGAGTGTGAGAAACCCCAATTTTTTTCGATCCCTCATTTCCCTATGAAATTTTCATTTCCCTCCTGCTTCTCCCTCCCAAACAAAATCCTCTTGATCGCCTCACGAAGACCAACGTCCTCTCGACGCCTTCTTCTGGTGACTCACGAGGACCAGCACTCGTCTTCTCAGTGCGCTTCCGTCACCGCTGGCACCTTCGTCCGCAGCCTCATCCTCTACTACTGCCCTTCCCTCAACTACTATAGGTACATCTTCTTCTTTCCCCCTCTCTCTCGGCCATCTGATACTTCCCTCTAAAGTTTTTTTTATTTTTTTTATTTTTCTTGAATAGGGGAATCCTCGATTAATATTTGGTCATGGGAATCCTCCATCACGGTCGGCAATCAGGTACTTTCCTCAGTTGCTTTGAACAGATTTTAGGGTTTTTCATCTTTTGTTTATTTCTTTCTTTAGCTCAAAAGACAGTTTTAGAGTTTTTTTGATTTTAGGGCTATTAGTTGGTTGAACACATGCTAAATGCATCTTCAAAGATCATGCTCATCACTCTCGCGTGCTGTGTCTGGGTCTTTGTAGTTACATAATTATCATCATACATATCTAATCCTATTCTCTTACGTATGCGCACTTGTATCAATTAAGAGAAGGATTAATTTCAAAAACCCATTTCATCAGGAGTTATTGGACAAATATTAATGTGCAAGGCATACTGATGTGTGAAATAATTCATTGATCCTGAACATATCTATAGTATGTTCTCTGCTCAGGTTTCTGTAGCTAGCAATTACACCAATAAGGAGATCATACACCACAAGGGTTGATGTCATGCACCATAAGGGTTGATGCTTGATGTGCGTGTACCTGTAAAAAGTTAGTCAACCCTTATTTAGAAGCTTAAAATTATACTCCGTAGAAAACTAGAGGTTTTCGGTTGATGATGATGATGTATGGAAGCAAAAAAGATAATAGAACAGCTGGGCCGAGTTGAGCCCGAGCTTGTAAGAAGATGTTCAAACTTGAGCTCGCTTTGTTTGCGATCTGAGTCGAGCTGCTCACAAGCTGTTTGAGCTTGAGCCCCCTGGGATTAATGGGACTTGGTTATTTATACTCCAGCCATGTTAAGTATGAGAGTTCCCATCTACATTTCATTTTCTAAGCAATGTAGGACTAGAAGTTATGCTCTTATATTTTCTTGATAATTCAAATCTAGAAAACTTAGAAAATTATATATGGCTACTCATGTTGAATTGAGTCATAGTTGAGTCAAAATAGCCGAGCAAAAGACCAAATATGAGTGCTCATCGAGCTTCATGAGTCAAGCTTGTTCACGAGTTCACGATCCGAGCTTTCTATGTCCAATCTTTGCTTGTTAAGGTAATCGAGCTCATTTTCATGTTCAAGATCAGCTCATTAATGGAACCTACTCGAGGCAAAACGAGCTTTTATCGAGCCGAGTCAAGTTGACCTTGTGAGCTGCTCTGTTCATTTGCAGCCCTAGAAGAAACTTGTACCTTAAACTTTCATAATCTTTGATGTTTTTATCGAGCAGAATGGTCTGTTTCTGGAATACAGTCTGCTCTCATGTCAATTTAGTTACTGCATTTTTTTTAATTCATACGAGGACTCGTGCGAAGGACTGGTATAGCTAGCCTCCTGAAATCCTAGCTTAACTTTTACATTGAAGAGTTTTCGGTATCCATGTTTTTTTAATGTCAAGTAACAATCCTCCATGATGGTGCCAAATTCCCAACCAAGGTAGAATTGGAATTGCATGCTTTATGTCAGAGTGGGTTCCTGGTTTAGGATAGCTAATCAGTCCGCAAAATGAATAAACATGGTTTAAATGCTGGTTCCAAATCTGATTTTTCCTAAAACTTTCCTGTTTAATTAATAGAACCCTACGTCACTCTAATATCATCCAAACTGCTATCACTGTTAGTCAATTTATGCACAAGTGAACTTTACACATCAGTGACAGTGACTGAAAGATGGTATCATGTATTGCTCTTCTAACAATTCATATTTGGACATTTTGGCATTAGTTGAAAGGATATGGCTTATCCTAATGTGAGTATCTCAAACATCCTTGTTTTATCACTTCAAAATTTTGCTTACTATTTATTAATTTTCTTTTGAAGATTAATATTATTGTATTTTCTACACAGCTGGATGTGGCTACATCTGGTATGGGAGGAATTGGACCATATATTGGAGTTTGCATGGTCAGTGCAGCCTTTGGAATTACTGATGCTCTTGTTCAAGGTGGAATGGTTGGTGATCTGTCTTATATGTGCCCAGAATTTATGCAGGTACGAATTGATAGCCGATTTTCAACAGATTCATGGTTTCTTTCAATACGGAAATCCTTTGCAATGTTTCTGACTTTTTGCCCTTTTCGTGAGACAATGCAGTCCTTCTTTGCTGGTTTGGCTGTATCAGGGGCTCTAACCTCTGCATTAAGGTGGATTACAGAGGCAACGTTTGAGAATAGCAATGAAAGTCTTCGAAAGGGAGCTAGTATGTGAACTGAACCTTATTCATGATATATGTCTTGGTTTCGCTTATGTACATGTTTGATAACTTGTTTCTTGGTGGTGGTTGCAGTATTTATTATTGGTCAATTAGAAGAAGTATTTACATTGTGCAAAAATACCTTATACCACTTAAAAACTATTTCACTTAAAAACCATTTTGAAGTGAAAAAACTAAGAAATACAAAAAAAGGCTGATCTTGATAAAATCTATGATTTGCTTTTCCAGTGAACCTAGGTGTAGAGGAGGTAAGCCATAGGCCCATAAAATTCTTGATTCTTGAGGAAGAAAAGAGTAAATCTCAAAGAAAATTCTCTCAATTGAATATAAAATGCTAATCCAATATAAAAAGAAACCCTATCCAAAAGCATTTAGATCAAACCAATCTTATAGATATTGAAACAAGCCATACCCAAAAAAGAAATTGATAAAACATATCTTAAATGTGCTCAAATGAATACTTTTTAGGAATACTAACATGATTAAATTTTAGGAATACTTTTTTTAGATTTTCTATTATTATGACTTGTCTCGTTATAAGGTCTATATCCACCACTCAATGTGCTAAAATGAATTCATTCCAAAGGACGAAGGTTACCCATGACCTCATGCAAATGGTCGTTAATGATCATAGTTTGATGGTTATTACATACCAACCCTTTTTGAATTGTGATAGATACTGAAGAAGAAAAGGGTTATAGTGAATGTTGGTTCCTTTAGACTCATGAATTGCTTGACATGGCCAGTCACATGACACGTACATGATTGAATTCTTTATCATCACGCTCACACAAACACAACAAGAAAATAGACCTTTTTGTTGCATTTTCATCTTGGTTTTGTGAGCTTCTATTTTCCAGAGACCGTGAAAACTATCCTTGGGAAGTCGCATCCACATAATATTTGTGGCTCACGTGTTCTGGTGAAACCTTGTAAGGAAAAAACAAGGGTCTATGACAGGTAACTACATCGCCTTTTCAATTACATAATGCATTTGTTTTAGTTGGACCCCCTGGCATGCCCTTGAGTAAAGAATATGTACAACCAATTTTTTTCTCTGTAATTCATCTGAAAATGGCATATCATTCTCAACATGAGGCTACGAAGTATACCTTGATGTCAGTTATTTGTTCTATAAATGATATATTGAACTTCACGCATGATTTAAGTTATTTGCACTTGTATAGTGGCAATCGGATGCATAAATCATGATATTGGCCTCATGCCCTCGTAAATTATTTCTTATGTTAAAACTGAAAAATCATGCGTTATGATTGCAGTTTTAATTTGCATTTTAAAGGCTTTTGTTTTAAAGCATTCTTTGTTTTACTCCTAATATACAACAAATGCCTTTATACCATAATTTTTGTTTCACTCCAAATGTACCATGAAAGTACAATCAATATATATAACATATCTGATTCATATTAGTGTAAGACTCAAAATTGATTCTTTTATTGCTTCCAATTCCAAATAATCCTTTATCTATGTGTGTGTCTCTGCAGTATATTTGACAATCTCTTACTGATGGATATATTTTCTTTACCCTCATAATGTGTTGACAATATTTGCCTTGCCTGATTTTAGATATGACAAGGCGATATGATTTAGTGTATATTGTTCCATGTCAAAAGGGAATGGGATATCTAGTCATTGCTAAAACTGTTGACATGATATACACAAGGATTTTGATTTGTGAATAACTTAGTTTAAATCTGAATCAAAGTCTAGAACATTTTTTTTTCGTTTGTACAATGTTTTTTTAGTCTTTTTTTTACTTTTGATGTACATTGCAGAAAGTATCCAGAAAAGATGGAGCTTCCTATGTGTTATCCTTATTGTTTCAAAATTGAGCCAGATATTAATATAGGTCAGTGGAAATCCACATTGAACCATAGTCTAGAAGCAAGAAAATGTCTTTTTCTTCTATTTTGTGATTGCCAGTACATGATACTAATTGCTTTTCAATGCAAATTTATTCTATTTCATCTTATGTCTACAGTCCCCGAAATATATGGTAATTCAAGATTGCTGAATAAGCAGCTTTTGGCAGATCGCGTGCATGCATATGAAATGGAGATAATGCGCCTCATGGAGATGCAGCAAACCTCAAAGCCACTGGCTCCCCTAAACTACTCGAGTTTTGGGATCGAAGATTTAAAATTTTCAAAAGGTACAAATTTTATGATGTGTTTCAACCAAAAACTTTCTAAAAGCTTAAGTTGCTCACATCATCGTTATCTGCAGTAGATCGTTGCAATCCAACTCCCATTGCTAAAATCAGTAGTAACTCGAGCAATGACAAACCAAGAGCGACAGGAAATAACTCTATTGACCAGGGAAGGTAAACAAATTAAGGTCTTTTGGTATAATTAATTGTGGCCTATTACAGATCTCTTCATCAGTATTGTGACAAACAATTTAGACTTATATTGTGACATTATTTGTTGCTTTTCCCCCCTCCAGTGGCATCATCGAAATTCCAGACAGCCCTTTTGCATCTTCCTGGTTGGGAAAATCCAACATTTAAGCTGGAGATATTTGGTGAGCATCCTTGATATAATATCTTATTGATGTTTTTAGTTCTTGTATTTCTTATATAGTTGCAATTTTCAAATTTAATAGTTAATGTTGGAGATATTTGGTGAGCACCTCTCCTATTTATCTTCTTGGATTTTGCTTAATGTATGCTTTTGTGCAACAAAAAAGCCACTAACCCAATTCTGGGTTTGGCTACATGAATCTATTTCCTCAAGACTGCTAATTTAAGAGTCTGTACTTGGTATGTACTCTGTATACACTCCACAAAGCATGGTTGCAGTAGGTAACTGCATTCGGTGAGTGGGTGTGTCATCTTTATAATTTGTATACAGTTCGGAAGTGCAGAATTAATGAGCAGTGCCTGTGCACGACAGAAACTGTGGATGGAACAGTATACAACTGTAGCAACCTGATACATGACTGTACTAATCGTGTAAACTCCTTGTTTGTTCTTTTAGATTTATGGTACTTGTTTATTTAACAAATCTAAGGTGGATTGGTCATAACCTGTTTTGGTTCTTGCCATTTTGCATATGGTTCCTTCCCTTCATCGTTTTATATAATCCCTGTGTAGAGATTGTATAACCATTTATCTGGTACAGGCTGTACTATACAATGATTTTTAGCTGACAGTTATCAAGGCGTTGAACTGTGGCTTTTCGGCATTTGCAACCAAGGAGGGCCTTTGAGACTCAAACTAGCACTTGGAGCGGCAAGGGGCTGTCATATCTCCTTTTCAGCTCAGCTGTTGGGATAGAGGCATATCTTCTAAATGGTCTGCTACTTCTCTGTGGATGCATCATGTCAACATGCTCATCATAAAAACTTAGAGAGTAGTTAATGTATCTATGATAGAGTAATGTTTCTTTCACTTAAATTTGTGTTGAGAAGAGAATGGTGGTTCTCCTTTGTGTTCATATTGAGGGTTAGATCTTGTAATGTTATGTATTGTATTAAACTATTGCAATATGAATATGAATTTATACGCATATTAATAAAAGTTCATCTTTGATTATATATTGCTTTGAAGCCTGTTGAATATAGGTTAATGGAAATTATATTGAAATTATATTTTTTTTTAAAAATATACGTAGTGGTAACGGTTATAACCGTTACAAAAGCGAAAAATAAGTAACGCAATAGCACATTTCTGTAATGGTAATAACTGTTAGGAAAATAAAATTAGTCACGGTAATAACCGTGACAAAAAGTGTTACAAAAGTTTATTTTCGTAACGGTAATAACCGTGACAAAAAGTGTTACAAAAATTAGTCACGGCCAATTCGTCACGGTTATTACCGTGAGGAAAATAATTTGTCACGGTAATAACCGTTAGCAATCACCTATTTTGGTGTAGTGAATTAAATAAATTAAATAAATTTCAAAAATTTACAAATGACCAAAATACCCTCAAGCTAAAAATGATAAATGAAATACCCTAATCACATGGCTAGGCTCTAGGTCAAGCTGTCTCTAGGGTTACACTAGCAAAACACCAAAATCACAAGTCATAATTTTTAAATAGTTTTAAAATGATTAAAAATTACCAAAAATCATATTATTATTTAAATATCATAATTAATAATTAAAATCACAAAATTTCAAAATTACCCTTATTTTAGAAAACTGGGTGTTACAAGTCTACCCACCTTAGAAAAATTTTGTCCTCGAAATTAAAGATGGTAGCACTCCTTCTAGGTCAAACATAGTCAAGGGTCAACCACTAGTCAATTTCTCAACATCCAAGTACTTGGTCATCAACTGGTCAACTTCTTAGGGTTTCACCTATGCCAGCTATCTAGGTGTTGGCACCTAGAGATTAGCAAAAAAAAAATTCTATAATAAACTAACTCTTAACTTCCCAATCTTATCAAGTCACCCATAACTAAACATCCATATTCTAAGTACACAAATCCCAAATACCATATATACATAAGCTCAAGAACAACAACCCATTACATATAACCTAAGTATATCATCTATATATCCATACATATATAACTGATCATCAAGGGTTAAAGTAGACTAAACTTATAAGGAACTGAACAAATGCTCAGATATTAGGCTAAGGATGAATGGTCTGAAACATCCATGTAGGCAAAAGGAAATGATGCTAAGGAGACTGAATTTATAAGCAAAAGGACAGGACATCTAGTGAAGGGTCTGTACACTGCCTATAAAGGTTGATCTATCATGCCTGAACTCATCTCAAGGAAAACTTAACTAAAATAGAAAACTGAACCAAATATAGGCTAAACAATGTCTATAATCCTATACAACAATGGCCTATAGATACCAACCAACCCATATCCCATATGCCAATATCATCTGCAATCTATCTATATATATAGACCTCTCAGTCTTAGGTGAACTACAACTATACTCAAGGACAAGCTCTGGTCATGGGTGCCTTACTGGAAAGGACAAGGAAAAATAATAATAAATCATCAAGGCTGCAGAGCAGACTAACATCCTCTATGGAAACTGGTAGGTATTATAAATAACAGAGAAATCATCTACAATGGGTTACTATTCTAATACCAATGCTAGCTATCATCTCTAGGGTACAGATACTCTACAGGTCATCATGTCATTACACTATGAAAGAACTACATATGAATAAGCTATACAAAACTAAAATATCCCTACTCCTAAATTATTTTATGATGGAATACAATTTATAACAACAGAAGGGTATGATAGAGATTATATGTTTAAAAACCTTCTTAAGATACAATCTGAAAATCATATGCGTCTGTCCAAAATTATGTTACTCAAAGCCCTCGTCATGCCAGTAAGCAAGGCTGCGATAAACGATAGATTCCATAACTGGGGCATGCACCTCTATAATCATGTCGTCTAGAATTCTAGCTATGCCAACTAGTATAGCTGCAAGAAATTCCAATTCTCATAACCAACATACGTACATTCAAAGTCAGGTCTCTATGTTTTTTCCACGCTAGCTAATATGGCTGCGATAAACTACAGGTTCCATAATCAAGTAGACGTTTTACCATCCCTGTTATTCCCGTCAACATATGTTATCAAAAAATATCGTAACTCAGGCCATAAAATTTATCTCGATAGAAAAATCAAAATCAACAACGATCCATCAAAAATCAAATTCAATAATCAAAAAGTGAGAGCGAACAAAACAAGGGAAAGGATTTCAAATTGAAGTTTAAATAGATTCTCAAGGGTCATCCAGAAATCTCTCAAAGAATCCTAACTGTGATTGAGTACCTTCAAAATATATCCTAATCCTACTGCAGGCTGTAGTGACACTCTAGTTCGAATACCACTACATAATCTCTACCTGTATGGGCCACCACTAAAAACGTATAATGACCCACACCCTAGAGTAAGGGCACGAGAAGTGGGTACGTCCAGCCTATGCCGCAGTGTCGGTGGTAGAACGATGTTCTAGGTCATGAACTATAACTAACATAATATAAAATAATCTCCAAAAGGAGGCCAAACACAGAAGGTACAACTCAATCACAATCTAAAGGTAGAATATAGCACGATGGAATATATAGAAAAATTCTCAACTGAGGTACAACAGAAGTGAAATAAACAAGTTAACAAATACCTGTCTCAACATCTCTATAATAATACAACTCTGAAATCAAGACAACAACTAACATGAAAAGAAAGAACAGTCTAGACTATCTATGCTAAACATGGGTATCATCCTCAGCAGCTGCCTGAACCTCCCAGGGGTCCAGGTCGCGAGTGTCATCTAGGCAAGCTCCATAGTAAGGGGTACAGGGTTCCTCATCATCTTCTGTAAAATTTTTATTAGGTCCAGTCAGGACGGGAGCGAGCACAATACATCTCATGCAGATTATAACAGGTTAGAAAATATAAATATACAAGAGAGTACGATACATAAAACTGAAAGAAAGTACATGATATAAATAGAGAGAGAACTGTAATGGAAATATCTACTATAAGTAGAGAGCTACCAGTAACTAGTGATTTAGAGTACAAAGTCGACATGTGAACGGCTGAATTTGTACATGAATATACTAAAGAGACGCACATGGTTATACTACTTTGGAGTTGTTCACATGACTATTTATAATCTCCTATACCCCAATCAATACACAAGGATCCAGACAAGTTATGTTACGTACATAATTTTTACATGAAAGCCCATAGATGGGTGTACATAAAGTATACATTAGGGCTCAGAAACTGAGTGCACATGAATTCCACATGAAGGCCCATGAAGGGTACACATGAATTATAGGTTATATATGAAATATACGAGAAATATGACCGAACATGAGAGCACATGAGAGTACACAAACGAGCATGAACGAGCATGAAGCACATGAGAAACATGAATAACATGAAAGCGAGGAATACATGATGTACATGAAACACACGACATGATGTATCCGATGCTTCCGAAGGGAATAACCTCTCAATGTAGGGATCCATATAGTACCAATCTATGATAATATCGTGACAGCATCAAATAAGTTAAACTAGAGCAGGAATATAATCCTAAGCAAGTTATGAAATAATCAGAGAATGTACTCGCCTGCGATGTGAATGTCTGTGAGAATATACTGTCCGAGATGAGGTATCTGACTCCTATTTAAAGCAACACAAGTCAAGACATATACAGGGGATGATAGATGAAATGTATAATGCATCTGCATGCTGTCTAGGTCAAACTAGACTAAAGTCAATACTTGGTCAACAGCAGTCAACTATACTAGTCAAAGCTAGGTCAACTAGGTCAAGTTCTAGCCCAAACAAGTCTAATAAGTCTCACTAGGCCTAACCAAGCCTAGGCTAGCATCCACACACAACCACAAGATCAAGGACTGCACAAGCATATATATATATATATATATATATATATATATATATATATATATATATATATATATATATATATATATATATATATATATATATATATATATATTTTATATATAAGTACATAGCACTCTATAATACATATATGTATATTACATTACACATCACAACATGCATACACATATGCATTCCCATATTCATACAACAAGGCATCTATATAATATACATACTATCATGCTTGTATGTATATATTATATATATATATATATATATATATATATATATATATATATATATATATAGAAGGAAAGAAAGAGTGAAAAGGTGAAATGTGTGTGTCAAATTTGTATAGGGCACATGTGAAGGTGGGGGGTTAGTAGTACATGAGCATGTGTGTGTATGTGAATAGGAATCAATGTGCATTGTGTGAGGGGTCAACATAGGTTTTTAGCTATTCTCATTTTACAGGGTAAGGGTGTGTGTTAGGAATTAGTGCTCAGGATTTAATGTGTATGAGTGTCTAAACATGTGTGTGTGTGGACTTAGTGTACATGTTCTCAGTATTCAATCCTAGGTTTCCAGTTTTCAGAGTGTACAAGGGTGTATAGTGGACAAGTTGTGCAAAAGTGTGTCTACATTTCTCAGTTTCAGGTGAATGTGTGAGTGATACACTCTCAGGTTTGCATAGGGTAGATAGGTGTGTGTCTCCTGTGAGTGACATATATGTGTGCAATGTGTGTACATGAGTGTGTGCCATTAGCTATGTGTTTTCAAAAATTCCACAGTGTGTAGATGTGTGTATGTGTGATATGTCATAGGGGTTACATGGCTAGGTGTAGTGTTAACTGGTAGCAGAAATTAGACAGTACAATGTGTTGCAAAACTCAGTTTACATGTCAGGTTTCAGTTTGTAATAGTGTACGTAAATATCTGTGTGTGTGTGTATATGCAATATGCTCTCAGGAAAAGTATGAATCCAACATCAATATGTCAACTAAATCAACCTACTAAAATCCTTAGAAAATAAATAACTTAAAACCCAAATAAACAAACCAATCAAACCTATACACTCAACAACCTGAAATTGAAAAAAAGAAAGTGTGAACAATGTGTCACAAGGGGGTGGATGAGGGTTCAATTTTTAGGAATGTGATTCAGTGTAAATTCTTAGGTTTTTGCAAATGCCTATGTGTATGTGTGTGTGTTTTACATACAGTGGTGTGTGAGTGAGATAATGTGTGACAATAGTTTTCAGGTTTGTGTGTGACAGGAATACTCATGTGTATGTGAGTGTTTACATGACTGAATTTAGCGAACAATCTCAGGTTTAATACAACAATCATTGTGCATGAACATTTATTCTCAGAATTTTAGCACATCCCATAGTGTATCAGTGTTCTTGTATGTGTGTGTCAACCCAGTTTTGTGTTTCTCAGTGTAACAGTCAATGTGTGTTATAATTCAGTGAATGTGGATAGTGTGTGATAACAAATCAGTGTGACAGTGTTAGCATGACATTAGTTCTCAGATTTGGGATTACACAATATTCTCAGAATTCCAAACAAAAAGACAGTTCAACAAAACAACCCTAGCAGTTAGCAACCCAAACCCAATTTCGAAAACCTAAGTCCAATCACAAATCACAAACTAACATGATCATCATTCATTAAATATGTAGGTGAACTTAACTTATCATTCAGCAACATTAAATCAATTAAAAATTGCAAATTAAACCCAAAAAATTTATCTCAAAGTTGTGTATCAGTCGGGTATCAGAATTTGGAAAAATTTAATCGTTCGAATTCAAATAACATAGTAAAATTACAATCAGTGGTTTGGTAAACATAGATACACATGTGCACGCATCCTTCGAGTTATTTCGGGTCCAACAAACACGACACAGACGTGTCCACAATAATTCAAACACACAGGGTGCATCCAGTGTATCACAGCGTCGTGCACGAGTGCACACGCGTCTAGGACACGACACACGACACTTCGTGTCACATACACATGCCCACATGTTCGCCTAGGATAGGTCTACATGCTGGGCAGCCTGACATGTGTCCACGACGTGTCCACTACGGACACGAGCGCGTGTTTGCGCGTGTCTGTGCGTGTGTCTGCTGACAGTGCATGACAGTACAATTTACGTACGGGTCGAATTACTCCTAAACCAGTCAATAAGATCCTATAAAATTTTGTAGGCCTCGTGTCTGTCACCCAAGGAGTGTCCACACCAAAATTTGTGTCATGAAGTGTCCTGTGCAAAGAGTTCTAGGGCCCGATAGGCAGGGCACTGAACCGGGTCTCGTACAGCGTGTCCAACACGAAAATCCGACACAAATCGACATAAAATTAATTTCAGTCTTCACAAAAATTTACATACACATATAGATCTAGGGATCTATGAAATTAGTTTTTCAAAATACGAAAATAAATTCCTAAGAGGCATTTTAACAAACACCTAACAATACACCATGATACGTGTCCTATACGGACACCAAATGGACACGAAATTAACCCAAATTTTAGGGACAACTAGGAGACTCCTAGATCTAGCCCTAAATACAAAGAAAATAGAATATTAAATCAATTTGTGGAGTTTTTACCTATAGGTGCAATATCAAGAAAAGGCTTCAAATGGGGGTTCCTCCTTGCTATCCAAATGCTCCCAAATTATACAAAAACTGAGATGAATCTCCAAAAACGGTAAATACACAGTAATTAGATCCTAAACAAAAAGACTAGAGTCAAATAGGACTTGAAATGAATTTATTAGGATTTTAGGAAAATAGGGATTTACCTTTCCTTCAAAAATCTAGGTCAAGCACAAAAGAGGCAAGAACAAGTGGAACAGACATTAAATAGGGGTGGGAAACCCTAGGTTGGCTGGCCACTAGTGGGTTGGTTGGGGTTTGGGCTCAAGTTATGGGCCTATGGCTTAATTACAAGTCATGAAATTAATTCTAAGTCATAGGTCATGCACCAAATCACTAGTCCTCCATTTCAAACCTTGATTTCTAAATGACTAACCTAGATTGACTTAAGTTAGACTAGGGTCTCACCATGCTAACCTAGTCACCATGGTTAGGGTCAATACCAAGGTTAGTCTATAAAATCTCAACTAGTCAAAATCACAATCACCAATTCAATAAATTAAATAAATTTCAAAAATTCACAAATGACCAAAATACCCTCAAGCTAAAAATGATAAATAAAATACCCTAATCACATGGCTAGGCTCTAGGTCAAGCTGTCTCTAGGGTAACACTAGCAAAACACCAAAATCATAAGTCATGATTTTTAAATAGTTTTAAAACGATTAAAAATCACCAAAAATTATATTATTATTTAAATATCATAATTAAATAATTAAAATCATAAAATTTCAAAACTACCCTTATTTTAGATAACTGGGTGCTACAGAACTGTTTGATTTTGACTTCGTTTGAAGAAGTTATGGCATTTTTGTGTTCATGGGTTCTGGCACATCTTCGGTGCTGTCGGGATGATGAAAAGTGTCGTACGCGCGCTTCCCATGCCGCATGCGCCCACGTGTCGTGCCTTAGTGTCATGCGCATCATGCACCCATGCACTAAGCATTCCGTGCACCGTGCGCTCGCACAATTTTCTGGCGCGTACCGTGCCTCCGCACCATGCGCGACGTGCACCTGTGCGCTGCACGGTTTGTGCACCGTATGCCTGTGTAATTTTCTGTCGCACGCCCTCACGTCGTGCCTCCGCGCCAAGTGTGTCTTGCACCCGCATGCTGCACGTTTTGCTTCCGTATACCGGCATAATTCATTGGTCGCACGTCGAGCGTCATGGACAGTTTTGTCCGTGCGTGCAGCGTGTCCATGTGTGAATGGTTGTTTTTGTCCGTTTGAGCTGTTTTGTAGCTAAAATTTTAAAAAAATTAAAACATAAAAGTTGTAGATCTTTGTCTTGGCTTCAATAATCTTTATGTCTCACATAAATTGGAGTTTATGTAACTGATAGTTTCAAATCACCCATGAATGTCTTTTATCTTCCTTGTATCTTTATGTACTTGGCCGAAATTGCGGTGGCCCGACTTGACCACTTGATGATCTTGAATTAGTAGCTTGAGCATGATAATATGATCTTGTCTTGATAATCTTGATAGTGGTCCGTCGAAACGCACTCCTGACTAGTACTCTTAACATGACAAATAAACCTGACATGACATGTATAATCTTGATTGCTGTTGCGACAACTATTTTTGTCTTACTAGTATAACTCTTACCTTGACTCCATGTCTAGGATATGGATTCCTGGTTACCACGGTCAGGGATTCATAATAAATCTGACTAGACTAATGACTAGATTGACCAAATAGTTCATATAGGTAGATTTTTCAGTTATAGGCGATCCCGTTATCCAGGCCACACCTGTGGACTTATAGCCTGCCGACGAGTAGGGCACATTTCCAGTACACTGTTATGTGTTGCACTTCTAAAATCGTGATTACTAAAGTACATCAGTAATCTTGATAATTCTTGTAACTGTCACGCCCCGATTCGAAAAATCGTTCATCCCCGTTCCCATTATGCCGAATCGATCGTCCTCGCTAAGGCGTGATGTCGTACGAGTCTGGAGTTGCACTTGTACAAGGCAAGAACGTTACATTTGATCTTTTTATTAAAATACCGAGTTAAAACTTCACAAATAACATCAGAATTAAACATGCAATTTAGGAAGATAGAATTATGCTTTTTAATCATAGCTTGCAATAAAGTGCAAGTCGTAATTACATTGGATATCGTTGCGGTTACATTGATTAAAACATAAGAAATATACTCGACAAGCTTCCTGAACTAACACTTGTCGTTCCATGCATTCTTTCTTTTATACATTGAAAGCCTTCGATGAATTGGCTTCAAAATACTTCAGAATAGGAAGAGCTTCAAAATGCCTCTCCGAACTTCAGCTTTGGCTTAGCAACGTGCACCCCCCGAGTCCTCGTCACCTATGGGATTGAGGATCAGTACACTTGAAAATGTACTAGTAAACGGGACGAACCCACTCGTCTAAACCAACTCTGATTGTTAAGGTAGGCACGCATTGTAGTTTTCTTTCTATTTAGAACTAAATAAATTCAGTTCATATTGATAGCCTTCCATTTGAAACAGTAAACAGCATACAACAAAACATAGTATTTTATCCCAATTTTTATCACGGCCGTGCTCGTCCCTGCATAAAACAGAGATAATATTTAATACCTGTATAAGACAATAGATTAGCATGCTTCTATCTTATATGTGGTCATTGGTGTTCGCCACTACAAGGGCTATTATCAATGACATTACGACACACCTTCAATCCATGTTGCAAGCCCTTTTGAAGTCTCGCAATGTCTCTTGCCGAAGCACGACTTATATTTCCCCTAGGTCGATTCGGTTCCAGGGCCCCGGAATACCATTTCGAGGAAAGCCAAACTTGTGCACAAGTTGTCCATGACCATGCCAATGAATGACTAGTTTAATATATGAAACCCATTTTATAGCACGGACAGTATTAAGTAGTATTATCATTTTGACTCATGCGAGAGTTCATTTTCTTAAAGCCGTACTTTCTGATTTAGCGTCCCGTTGGCATCAAATTTTCTCGAGACATCGTATGCCGCAACCAATGTTTCATCATTTCATTTTGCATATCATGAAATAATCTATCTCTTTTCTAGCACTACCAAAATATCTCATATTAGCGATGCCAAACGATATCGCTAAACAGCCACAAAACATCGCTAAATGAAAACAACGATATATTTAGCGAAGTTATGGGCATGTCGCGTTATTCATGGTCGCTATTAGGAAAAACGTCGCTATTCGTCGCCAAAGCAACGTAGATCGGCGACGCATTACGTCTCTAGTATTAGCGACTTTTACCGACTACAACGTTGCTAATTAGCGACGTAACCTTTCGTTGCTGATTGTCGCTGTCCATTCAGATTTTAGCAACGTTAAATTAGTGATTAGCGACATTTTTTGACTCCATATCTGAGAATTGTTTTGTTGCCACATCATCATTTTAGCGACGTTTAGCGATGTTATGATACTTGAATACCGACGTCCAGATACTAGATTAGATGACCTGTACAGTTTGCCTTGTCAACGCATCTACGACGTTCTGCGATGATTAGCGACGTTTGGTTCTCAGGTTTGTGACATTCTAGCGACGTAAGTGTGCGTCGCTGACCGTCGCTGTTGCTGAAAGTCGCTAATTCTAAAAAAAATTATAAAAATAGCAAGAGTATGCATTTCACATAAGTAACAGTTACATTAAAAATATTGTACCTACATTTAGAGTTTCAGTTTGCAAATAATAGAACTGGTGCAACCTTCCGTAGAATTCTCTGGGTTCGCAGACCCCTTCGGTGGAGCACTCAACACCGGTAAACCAATATAGAGACAAATAATAATAATACACTACCAATAATCAAATAAATAGAATCGAACGGTCAGAAAGACAAGAAATAGTCGGGTGGATACAAATCCACTACTAAACGGCTATAAAAAGTGTGTCCGATAATATTCAACATAACATAACACAAATAGTCATACCCGAGATAAAATAAATACACAAACCAACAAATACATAAAGACCCAACAATGGGTCACCTACACAACAAATGAAAATAAGTCAAATAAAGGACTACGTCTGGTCAGAATGGGAAGGAGGAGGAGGAGTAGGCAGTGCCTACACCTGGGACACCAGGAACCTATACTGCTCCGGGTCAGCATCACCGGTGACGATCCATCAGAAGAAGAAAGAGGGGGCAGTAGAGCCGCTGCAGTCTGTGTGGATGCTGAAGCATGACCAGAAAGTATCCACTCCATGGCCAGCAGTCTGGAGTTGGTGGACGCCATAACAGCCGCCAGCCTCAAAACCTGCTCGCCAATGGCCGTCTGTGTCCCCTCCACTGCCTGAACGGCATGATCCGTCCTCTCGCTCGTCTCTCTAATGGTGTGCTCGAGCATATCAAATCGTACGGTAAGGGCCGCATCATCCGTCTGCGACTGAGACTGGGGCTGCTCCATCCTCCGTAACAGCTCGTCACGCAGCTCAGTAAGTTGCCGACAGAGTTTACCCACTCGGACCGACTCCTGAGGGATGTGGGGAACGCACACTGGCAGAGGAGGCTCTGGATGACTGCATCGTCACAAAGGCGTCGTAGGATCCCGTACCGTAATACGTACCCCTCTGAAGACCACCAACGGCGGTCATCCAGAGCTCGTCCATTATCCGAGCCAGAGGGAGCTGTACGAAAGTACCAGCCCCTTCCTCCGCAGATGCACTAATAAGCTCACGCTCTAGCCAAAGATACTCATCCTAGAAAAGTATGTATCTCGATAAGCATAATATTTACTACCAACCTAGTTGTTCCATGTCTATGGATATATTTGCATATTTATTAAGTTATAATAAAGTTAGTGACACATAAAGTAATACTTACATAGCTCTGCGTGGCCCGATCATCGATGAGCTTTTTATCCTTCCGATGAGTAGCCAGGAAGACCGTCACCATGTTGGGGTTCACACCCTTCTTTACCTATTATAATAAAATATTTGTCATTGAAATTAAACATTTTATTACTACTTTTTTTAAAATAATATATTATAGTAAAATACATACCAGGTGACGGAAATATTCTGTCATAGAAATCGAGCCACTATACCACTTTCATGTCTTCGTCCTAGCCACATTCACCTTCTCCGACCGTTCCTTGTACCTAGGAGCATCGAATCTAGCCTTCATGGCAGTCCACTGCTCGGGCGTGATCCAACCTTGGATCCCTTTTTCGGAACGGTCTCGAGCCTTCTGGTCGTCGATCGCTTTCCGGATCAACTTGGCGACAACGGCAGAAAATTGCTTCTCAATCGTCTCAGTACGGTGTGGTAGATAAAAATATATTTTCTACAAGAATTAAATTAGTTAGCTATACTGTATGCTTAAAATATGATTTATACTAAAAGCAATATACTTTAGCTACCTTGAAGTGGGCAAACCAGAATGCCTTCCTTTCGTCCGAGGCATCCGAGTAGTTGATCCAAGGCCCGCCATAGTTAGACCTAAGAAATAGCCCCAATGCCCTCTGAAATGACGGAGGACGATATCTACACAATGATAATTAAATTCATTAACATATAGATATAAGTATGAATAAATGTTAGCTAATTAACTTACTTTGTAGGCCCGTCGGACCAAATCTCTATCCTCGTCTCGTCCAGAGGGGTGCATGGGGGATCGCTCGGATCATATATAGACGGCGTAGGTGCCACCTCCTCTACCCGCTCCTCCGTCTCCATAGTGTCGTCAGCAGAAGGAATGCTGCTGGATGGGCTAGGATCAGGCCTGAAATTGTCCGTCCCAGGAGTGTTGCCACGTACCGTTAATGCACACGGAGATTCGAGTGGCTGGTACACTGGAGTACTATAAGACGAGGGACCGGCACCGTCGTCCACTAACGGATTACCATTCCGTCCATCGGTGGAACCTCTACCTCCGCGGGATACTCCTCTACTGCCACGGGAGTACGATCCTCTGCGTCGTGCCAAACCTGATAGAAATAGATATCTACAAGATAATAATCATGTATTTAATATATCACAGGTTATAAAGATAGACCCGGAGCAAATCTCTGTTAAATTTGTAAATAATAAACATGCATTTAACATATCACAGTTTATAAAAATAGACCCGGAGCAACCCTTCATTGAATTTCTAGATAATAACCAAGTCTAGATAATAAACTCTATAAACATCCAGAAAGTAAAATAAACATCCAAGTCTAGATAATAACATCCAGAAAGATTAATATCCAGAGGAGATGGATCAACATCCAAGTCTAGATAATAACATCCAGAAAGATCAACATCCAGAAAGATCAATAAGTCTATTGTCCTCTACGTAGGCGCAGAGAGATCTCCCTCCGCAGCTACTGCGCATAAGTAGAATCCATGCCAGCAAGATCAATATCCAGAGGAGATGGTTGACTGGAACACCCTGTGCAACTGCCCTCTGGTGCCACCTCCTCCTCCACAGCAATCTCGGCTTTAGGAATCACTTCCTCCTTAATAGTAGGAGGAATTTCTTCCTTGACCGTTATCTCTACAGTAGGTACCACTACCGACTCAGCAGCAGGAGGAAGCATTACCTCCTCAGCAGCAGGTGCCTCTCTCAAGTGACGTCCTCGGATCATAGGTGCTATCTGGTAAGATTGATAAAAACATATAGATTAATTAAGGATTAAACAAAATGAAAATATTAGACATGTAATGTGGAAGATATTTTATATTTTATTTTACTTTCAATCATCTTCTAAAAATTCATCTTCTTCGTCCTCTGCGTCCTCATCTTCCTCTTCTTCCTCATCTTCAATTTCATCCACTTCGTTTTCCTCTTTGGATACTTCTACCTCTTCTACACGATTACACATATAATATGGAACTTTTGTTGTGTCCACGTCAACTGTATTTGTTACGAGAGGTAGCTCGTCCTCCTGATAAGCTATTTCGTCAACATCGTAGGTATTTCTGGCTTTAGTCATGCATACTGCCCACCAGTCCAACCGAGTTGTTCCCCGTCTAGGATAAGTAGTGAAGTAAACTAGTTGAGCCTGACTTGCTAGGACAAATGGTTTGTATCCTTGATATCGACGGCGGTAGTTAATATCCAAAAGACCATGCTTGTCAATTTTCCAACCTTGATCTTGGATCGGATCGAACCAATCACACATGAACAATACGATCTTAGCCGGAGCTACGCCGTAGTTATATGTCAACTCCACAATCTTCCGTAAGACGCCAAAGAAATTATTGCCCGGATCTACATCTTTGTAGTTTGTAGATCGGATAACAAACAACTATTTTTGGACGAATCAAGATCTGGAAAGTTCTCTCTGATCGGAGCATTTATTGACTTGAACCTAAACCCATTCACACAATAGCTTGGCTATATTTTGACGAAATAAATGGGCCCCTTGGCTAGAGTTCTAATAGACGTATTCTCTAGTATTGCATCCAGGCGATCGATTGTACACGTCCAAGGTGGTAGATTGTACGGAGTGACGATCACAGGCCAATACGAATACTGGGAGCCCGAAAGTCTGAATCAGGTAAAACCGTCGGAGGAGAGACCCAATCTGACATTACGCGAATCCGAAGCAAAATATGGATACTCTCGATCAAAGTACTTCCATGTTTTTTCATCAGATGGGTGATCCAATACTCCTTCGATCTGTTCCTATATGTGCCAGCTCATATTTTCTGCAGTCTCCTTCACCATAAACAACCTCTACAACCGCGGCGTCAACGGCAAGTAGCGCATCGAATCGGTAGTGTAGCACCCAGTTTCCCAAATGAGGGTAATTTTGAAATTTCGTGTTTATAATTATTTTAATAATGATATTTAATTCATGATATGATTTTTGGTGATTTTAAATTATTTTAAAATTATTTAAATCAATGACTTGTGGTTTTGACGTTTTGCTAGTGAAACCCTAGAGACTGTTTGACCTAGAGCCTAACCATGTGATTATGATATTTTAATGTCATTTTTGGCCTAAGAATATTTTTGCATTTGACCTTTTTGAATTATTTTGATATTATTTTATTATTTATGATATTCTTTTGGGGTTATTTGAGTCAGGTTCGAATTTTAACTCAATCCGACTTGAAACGGGGACCCGGGGATAGTTTGACTCTAGTGGGACCCACACACTAGTTAGGCATAGCCCACATGATATTAATTTTAGTCCACATGATAGAAATATTTTAGTTAGAGGTTAGACTAATTATTATGGATAAGGTTAGTGTGATTAGAGACTTTAGAATGACTAATTTAGCCCCAACCAATTAGCCCTTTCCTAATACTCATAGAATAGGTTAGTAGGGGCATTTTGGACCTTACCATAATAGGACAAATAGCCCCATATGGCCAGCCACTTTGGGAGAGGATAGGCTCAAGTTCATTTCATTATTCTCATCCACACTCTCTCTCTTGTTCTTTTCCAAATTCCTAGAGAGCAATCCCTAGCAATTTCTCCACCAAATCATTCCATTTCACCACCAAATCCTCTTCTTTCCTTCTCCATTCTACCCAAGGAGGAAGCTACCCAAGTTTGGGAGGATTCGGAGCTCGTTCATGTCCTTTTGGAATCTTTACGTGTCGATGTCGCTCCGGGAAGGCTTTTCTTCGATTCGATCTACCGGGAGGTATAAATCTCTTCTCCTTTTCATTTCCTCATGCATATAGGTCTATTTTGAACCCATAGGAATGACCCCATAGTTGTATCTCCATTTGTGTCCATTTCATGTCCATTTGGAGGTCATAGGAGTGTCCTTTGTGTTATGGTTGTGTCCATGTGAAAAAATCCCAAATTTGGACACACTATGTGTTGTTGTTATGTATGAATGAATTATTACATGTTTAATCTCATATTTTTGTATTGGAGATGTGTTCTATAGTGTCTCATATATATATATTAGTGTAGAGAGTGAGTTCTTGATATATTATGTTATATACTTGTGTTCTTTTGTCTCAAACTACCTAAATCCGTCATGATTTTTATCCACGTTTTTAATTTCAGCCCTAACTTAGAAATGTCATAACGTCTAGCTCAAAGCTCGGTTTAATCTCCCATTTTTTTTAAAAGAAGCATATTGAAGTTAGCTTTCTAAAAACATATATTATTAGGCCTAATTCTTTCTGTAACTTTCTGGAGAATTATTTGAGTGTCAGCTGTACGAAAGACAAATGCGTTCTCGGTATTTTTGCGATTCCGGGAGTTTCCGGAAACGAAAACGCGATCCGTTTAAAGTTTCGGAAAGCTAACACATAGATATATAACATACTTTAATCCTAAATTTTAATTCATGCTGAGATGGTACAGTATTGATTATTAGTAGGAGTTACTATTCGGCATATATATTTTGTGCACCCTTGTGTGTAATATAATGTTCTATTTGATTTTAACCCATGTTAATGTATATACATTATGTAATTAATTAGAGAATACAAGCATGAGTAAATAGTTAAATAAATGATGTATGAGGTGTAAGTATCCTATCTAATGTAAGCATGTATAAGTATGGCTTGTAACGAATATGTAGGTTCCATAGTATGTAATGTATGGTGCATATAGTGGTGCAAGAGAATAATGAATGATGAATGAATACAAGCATGAATGTAATGTAATAATATATGTAATGTATGCAATATACAAGTTAATGAGATGTAATATTCTATGTTAACACAAATCCTATATTACCTCATGTACCCCCTTACACTATGTTGACACTATCACACTTGACACATTGTTCACTTATACTTTGACACTCTTTGATATGTATACACTATGTATGCCCATTTAACCCTCACTTGCCCCTTTGCCATGTTCACATACATACACATAGCCTCTTAAATAAGTATTTATGAATATAGTTAACTTAGCTATGTATGTATATTATATATATGTTAGCATATTGTGTTATAATATATAAGTTTATATAACCATTTGAAATGCCATGATTATAGACCTAATATTGAATACCAATATATGCATGTGTATATATGTGTAGACATATATAGCTTAAAGTAATAGATTACCTAGTGTATATCCAATGTGAATTCTTGCCTATTTGAGTATTGAATAATTGCATGCTACATAGAGTTGGGTGTATGTTAGCTTGTATAGCCTTGTATTGATGTGTGCTTGCTAGGATAGTCTTGGTTAGGCCTAGTAAGACTTACTGGGTTAGGACATGACCTAGTTTGACCTAGTTTGACTAGTGCAGTTGACCAGAGTTGACTAAGGGTTGACTTTGGCCTAGTTTGACCTAGATTCATGTAGAATGCATTATAGTGCTTTATATTACCCTTCTGGACATGTTGTGACTTGTGCTGTTCTAATTAGGAGCCAGACACCTCTCCTCAGACAGTATCTTTACCTTGGACATTCAGATATCAGGCGAGTACATTCTCTGATCGTTTCATACTTGTCACGAATTATATTCTCGCTCTAGATTACTTTTACTTGATGCTGTCACGTTATCATCACGGATTGGTACTATACGGATCTCTTCTTGGGATGTTACCCCCTTAGCGGGCGCATCGGATACTTTATGACATGTGTTTCATGTACATCATGTATTCCTTGCTTCTACGTTATTCATGTACACTCATGTTCTCTCATGTTCTTACATGTACGTTCATGTACTCTCATGTTTTTTTATGTACGCTCATATTTTCTCATGTGTTTCTTGTATAACCAAAACATCATGTCCGTAACGTAACTTGAATAGATCCTTGTGTATTGATTGTGGGTAGGGGTGAGTATAAATGGTCATGTGATTTACCCATCATGTACACTCTGTTACTTTTCATGTTCATCATGTACAACCTAAGCCAATTACATGCCATCTCGTACTCTAAATCGCTAGTCACTTACAGTTCTTACTTATCATGTATATATATTTCCAGTTATCAAATATCTCTCATGTTTTCATGTACATCTTCCTACAGCGTTTTATGTATCTTATTCTATTGCCTGTTTTATATTTTCTGACATGATATGAACTGCATGAGATGTATTGTGCTCGCTCCTGTCCTGACTGGACCTGTTGATAAATTTTACAGATGGCCTGGGATTGCCAGCTAGCCTAGAGGAGACACAGTGGAGGTTGTTTAGATAGTTATTTCATTTTGTCGGGAGTTGTATTTACTTATGGATTACTGTATTTGAGTTTTGAGATGTACTTCTGGATTTATGTATCTTAGACACTTAGACTTCTATCTCCTGTATCTCTTTTGGATTTTATGTTTTATCTATCTTCCATTATGCTCTACCATAGATGTGATTGAGTTTACATTCTGCTATGTCACCCCCATTCGGAGAGTATAAACTGCTTTGCCTTATACTGTTAGATGCATGAGACCTAGGACAGCGTTCTACCGTCGATACTGCGGCGTAGGCTGGGCGTTGTTACGTTCTCGTGCCCTAACTCTAGGGTGCGGGTCGTGACACGTAGGCTTTCTTGTACCGGGAGTCCTACTTAAACTTATTGTCTTGTAGCGATCAGCACCACAAAATCTGCACACGTCTTCATCATCGTCGTCTTTGTAGTACAACATGCACCCGTTGTGACATGCATCAATTTTCTCGTATTCCATCCAGAGAGATCTCACCATCCTCTTAGACCGGTAGAAGTCTGTAGGTAACTTTGCACCTACAGGCAAGATCTCTATAATCAACTCGATGATTCGGTTGTAGCATTCTTGAGACATGTTAAAATCAGACTTGATGCTCAGCAGTCTTGTAACCACCTCTAACGATGAATGATCCTCACAACCAAGATACAAAAGAGTCCTTGTATTCTCCAACATCTCCATGAACTTCGCAGTATCGACATTCGGTGCCTCCTCTGCCGCATCATGATTGTCTGGATCGAAACTAGGCACCGCAGCGTCAAAAACTATGTTCACGCACCCTTCGTCGTAACCAGCGTGGTCATGGACATCCATATACGGGAAATTAGGCTCCAGCTACGATGCTAAAGGCACAAGTTCTCCGTGTGACATCCACTGATAGTAATTCGACATTAAACCTCTCGAGTATAAATGATTTGTCACATCCACTTCTGGATGATATTTTATGTTACGACATCTCACATATAGACACTTAATTTTGGTACGGTCCATGTACTGTGTCACTACCACATTTTAGTTTGAGGGTATTTTTGACATTTTTGGGATAATTTGAATTTATTAGAATTTATTTGAATTTATGGGAATTTGTAGAAATTATTTTGGAATTGTTTGAATGAGGGTTGACTAGGTTGACTTTGACTAGCTTTGACTTTGTGACCTAACCCTAGTTGAGTTGGACTTGGCTAGATATGAGACCATAGGTTAAGTTAAGTTAACCATACTCTAGTTAGTGAAATCAATTAGGAATTTAGAGTTTAGAATAGAAGGATTTTGACCACAAGTCATGACTTGTGATTTTTAAGTCATTGTTTTATGACTAAGCCCAAAGCCCATTAGCCAAGTGCCCAAACCCTAACCCTAATATTATTGTCCAGCCACTTAAACCATCCTTGGGATCCCCCCTTATAAATATTCTCTTAGAATTAGGGCTAGCCTCTAAGGAAGAACAAACTTTAGAAAGAGGTGATGTCCCAACTTCAAAAATCCCTAGAAAATCCATTTCAGCTCATTTTTCCCCCAAACAAATTGCAATAGATTTTAATTTTAGTATTCTTGCTGTTGTTATATTTTATTCTCAGATTCAAATCACTTTGGAGGAGTTTGACCATCAAGAGGAACATCTCTCTTTAGAGCTTTTTGGCAATTTTGATACATAGAGGTAACTTCCTATTTTGACCATAAAATTCGGGTTTTATTGCATATCTAGGGAGCCCTAGGCCTAACCTAACTATAGGAATAGGAAACCCTAGAATTTGGGTCCATTTCGTGTCCTATTTGGACACGTATCAGTGTCCCTATGTAAGTGTTTGTGAAAATGCCAGAAAGAAAGTTTTTGTGTTATTTTTGAATAGAAAATTAGTTTTTGTTGTCGCTTACACGATTCTTCTGGACTGGGGTGTCCCTGTGTCGCATCGTGCCGGATTCGACACGTGCACACGCGGGTGCGCGCGCGCGGGCGAGGCTGTGCGCATGTCCTGCCACTCGGGGGCTATTGCTCTTCGGACACAGCACAAGGACACGTGAAACTCGACACACACTAGGGGGCAATGACTGAAACCATGTGTGTCAAGTCTCACGTGTCCTCGTGTCGTGTCGAGTGAGCACGAGGCTCTGTACTGATCGGGACTGACAGGTTCAGTCAGTTTTTGGTGTCACTGATATGCGTCTATAAGTCAGACACACGGACACTAGGACCCAGTGCAGACACCTAGACACGAGGACCTATCCTAGGCGAACCTAGGTTAGTGACCTCGAGACACGTTGTGTCTTGTGTCGTATGCACGACACGCGTGCACACGTGCACGATGCAATGCACTGAAACAGTGCCTGTGTGCACTGTTTCGAGTATTGTATCATCTGGACACGTTTGTGTCCACTTTGGTGGACATGAACATATTGTTTGACACGTGTATAATGTGTATGATCATTACCAACTTTTTATTTTGTATTTTAATGAGTTTTCAATAGACATTTGTCAATTTACAAAATTTTGAAAACTGGGTATTGGTATCCTAAAATTTCCAGTTTTGGGAATCGAATTTTGTCAGTTGTTTAAACCTATATAATGATGTATAATATTGGGTTTAAGTCCCAATTAGGGGTCTCCTATAGGAAATCTAGTTGTGTGTCAAATTTGGTATGATTTGGTGGTATTTTGCTTTCAAATGGGGTTAGGATGAAAAATTGGAAACTGGGTTCAGTTTTTCCTTTACTAATATGTGTATTTGGTTTCAGTTTTATGAAATTTGTGATTGATTTCCTTCCTTCTTGCTGTCCTATGGCCAGGACACAGCATTCACTTACACCCCTATGTCTCACACTCACATTTCACTCTCCATTCACTCACACCCTCACCTAGACACTATCACACATCTCTCACTCATTTCACACACCCACACCATTACACACCCTCTCTCTATATATATTTCCTAATGTACATATATGTAAATATGTAAAGTATATATATAATGTAATGTGTGTATATATATATATATATATATATATATATATATATATATATATATATATATATATATATATATATATATATATATATATATATATATATATATATATATATATTATGGTTGTGTAATATATGGGTATCTAGTATAGATACATACATGGGTGTATAGGTTATATTAGAATATATACAAGTAGCATATATATGTAACTTGTGTATGTACTAAATATATGTACTATACATATATGTGTTATGTTTTAGATTATATATATGTCAATTTGTGTAGTATTTTAGATGTAGGTATGTCTTGTAGTCATGTATTATGGGTTGGCCTATAGGCATGATATAGCCTATGGCCTGTGTGTGCCTGCTTGACTAGAGAGTCTAGATTAGACTTGTTGAGCCTTGTTTAGACTAGTTTAGGCTAGTTATACCTAGAATGACTTGTTTGACCTAGTTTGGACTTGTTAGACCTAGTTGGACCATAGTTGACCAAGTTTGACTTCTAGGGTTGACCAGAGTTGACCAAGAGTTGACTTTGGCCTAGATTGACCTAGACTCATGTAGAGTGGATAGTAGAACTTCATTTTACCATTTTAGACTTGTTGTGACTTGTGCTGTTCTGATTAGGAGCCAAACACCACTCCTCGGACAGTACTTTCATATTGGACATTCAGATACCAGGCGAGTACATTCTCTGATCATTTTATATCCTGCTTAGAATTATTTTCCTGCTTTAGATTACTTTACTTGATGCTGTCATGACATTATCATGGATTGGTACTATATGGATCTCTTCATGCGATGTTATCCCCCTCGGGAGCATCGGGTACATTGTGTTATGTGCGTTTCACTTTCATCATGTACTCCTGTACTTTCACTATACTCTTGTGTATCATGTACTCTCATGTTCACGGAGCCCTCATGTATAATATCATGTGCACCCTTTCATGGGCCCCCATGTGATATCATGTATAATAACATAACCTGCTTAGATCCTTGTGTATTGATTAGGGAAACGGGGGAGTGCTAGTAGTCATGTGAACAATTCCATAGTAGTGTAGATCATGTGAAACTCTTTAGTGTAGATCATGTACAAATCTGTTCTGTTCACATGTGCTATCATGTACTCTGACTCACTAGCCATTGTTAGTTCTTTACTTATAGTAGATATTTCTATTACAGTTCTCTCTCTCTGTTTACATACTGTATTCTTCAGTACCTATATCTTACTCTACTGCATGTTTATATTTTCTAACCTGCTATGATCTGTTGAGATGTATTGTGCTCGCTCCTGTCTTGCCTGAACCTGTTGAAAATATTACAGAGGACGAGGAGGAGGCCTGTGTGGATACCTTCTACGGGACAGCCCTAGACGACACTTGCGAGCTGGACTCTCAGGAGGACCCAGCTCTAGCTGAGGACATCACCCCCATTGCCTAGACTAGTTTAGTTAGGCTTATCTTATTTTATGTTGTCATGAGACTGTTTAGCTAGACTTTACTTCTGTTCAGAGTTTTGGAGTTGTATATATTCTTTCATATCCTGTAGCTGAGCTTGTACTCTGGATTTTAGCTGGGATGTTATCTTAGACTACTTTATCATCTGTTTTCCTTGAGTACTATATCATATCGTGCTTTCTTCTTCCTTAGTTGTGATTGAGTTTATTTACTGCTATGTCACCCCCATTCGGGGAGTGTAAACTGTTTAGCATATTATTGCTAGATGTTGTGACCTAGGACAGCATTCTATCGTCGACACTGCGACGTAGGCTGGACGTACCCACGTCTCGTGCCCTTACTCTAGGGTACGGGTCGTGACACGTTTTTAGTGGTGGCCCATACAGGTCTAGACTAGAAGTGTAGTGGTATTCGAACTAGAGTATCACTACAGCCTGAAGTAGGATATAGAACATTAATTTTTTTAAGGTACTCAATCACATTAGGAAAAATTCTTTCATTGTCATCTAAATCCTTATTGTCAGCTGATCCTTTTGAATTTTAATTGTCCACCTTTGTTATTTCGTTTCTTTCTCAGAAATTGATACTCTTGTTTGTCTATCTTCAGGATGGTAGAGACTCGATCGCAGCGTACCATTCATGGGGATGCTATAGAGGGGACTGCTACCTCTCAGCCAGTACAGCAGGACCAGGGGACTGCATCTCATGCCACCTCTGCTCGTATTGAGACCTCGGCAGCAGCAGCAGGGGGTATGCTTCCATCGGCTCGGAGGCAGGACCCAGTCATCGCAGAGGAGCCCTTCCAGCAGCCGCCGCCTCCAGGATACGTGGATGCGGCGCAGATGTTCGTATACTTCCAGCAGTTCATGGACCGGCAGCAGGCTCGACAGGACAGGGGCATGGAGTTGGCCCTTACGACGGTTGCAGCTCGACTAGTGGTCCATCAGTCGAGGACACCGGGGATAGGGCAGTTCCATAAGATGAGCCCCAGAGACTTTCTAGGGACAGAGGGGATACTATATGCTGATGAGTGGATCGAGCATATAGAGGAGATCTTTTGCCTGGCCCGGATACCAGCAGATCTCCAGATTGAGGCCGCGGCTAGCCGGATGCGAGATCTTGCTTGCACCTGGTATCAGTCAGACCCCAGGGTGGGGGTACCTGGGCAGACTTGGGAGGAGTTCAAGGGCTTCTTCAAGAAAAAGTTCTTTCCAGATTCAGCGCTCAGAGCCTTGGAGTCTCAGTTTGAGAGCCTAGTCCAGGGGAGCCTTTCAGTGGAGGAGTACACCGGGGAGTTCGGCCGGCTCGGCAGGTTTGTAGAGGGCTTGAGCGAGACAGCGAAGGCCCAGATGTTCCGGAAGGGTCTAGTCAAGGAGGTCAAGTCTCTGACCAAGGGCAACAGAGATGCCACATTCGAAGAGATCTTGACGGGAGCCTTGTTGGCAGAGGATGTTCTTGAGCTTAGGCTCAAGAGGGGGCGAGACCCAGTTGGGGGCAGCAGTAGCGGGGGCCAGGCCAAGAGGCCCCACTTTCAGCACCAGCAGCTGAGGCAGTTCCAGCCGCAGTCGATCCAGCAGAGGCCAGTTCAGCAGCAGCAGTTTCAGCATCAGGCACCCAGGCAGCAAACAGTCAGTTGCACCTTCTGCAAGAAGCCAGGGCATAGATGGAAAGAGTGCAGAAAGAGGCTCGAGAAGTGCCTTCTTTGCGGAGCGGCAGATCACCAGCTGAGGGATTGTGCCAGGTCTGGGGGACGAGCAGCCCAGGGAGGAGGAGCCAGGACAGCAGTAGGCCAGCAGAGGGGACCAGCCCTGCCGACACAGCAGCAGAGGTTTGTCCAGCACCAGCAGCAGGCCAAGGGAGGCCAGCAGGGGCAAGGATTCGCCATGGCAGCAGAGGATGCGGAGGGCATCGGAGAGCTGATTGCAGGTTCGATTCTTCTCGACTCCAGTCCAGCTTTTGCATTATTCGATTCCGGTGCTTCGCATAGCTTCATATCAGTATGTTTTGTGATTAGACACGGTATCATAGCTGAATTGTTGCCTAGGACTTACAAGATCATGACCGGGGGTGGTATTATCCTCGTGAGTGATGTTTGTAAGGGTCGAAGAGTAGTTTTGAGAGGCCGTGAGTTGGAGGTGAGCCTGCTCGTAATGCCATTGCCGAACTACGATATAGTACTAGGCATGGATTGGTTGAGCAGGCACCACGCTTGCATTGATTGTAGAGAGGGTAGAGTTCTCTTCAGAGCGCCGGGGGAGCCAGAGTTCGAGTACTCCAGACGTCAGGCAGAGCAGAGCAGCGGAGTCTTCTGTAGAGTCTCTGTCGAGGAGCAGGCGATTCTACACCCCTTGATAGCAGAGTATATGGATGTTTTTCCAGAGGAGTTGCCGAGATTGCCACCAGACAGACACATAGAGTTCTCGATAGACTTGGTTCCACGAGCGGAGCCCATCTCTCTGCATATCTATCGGGTGAACAACAGCGAGCTGGTGGGGCTGAAGAAGCAAGTGGATGAGCTACAGGACAAGGGCTTCATCCGCTCGAGTTCGTCGCCATGGGGTGTACCAGTGTTGTTTGTGCCGAAGAAGGATGGGTCAGTACGGATGTGTATTGACTATAGGGCACTCAACAACCTCACGATCAAGAACAAATACCCACTGCCGCAGATCGACGATCTTTTTGACCAGTTGAGCGGAGCTCGGGTATTTTCCAAGATTGATCTGAGGTCGGGATATCACCAGGTGAAGGTGAAGGGGGAGGATATTCCCAAGACCGCTTTCAGTACGCGGTACGGGCAGTTTGAGTTTTTGGTTATGCCGTTTGGGCTAACCAATACACCAGCAATGTTTATGAACCTTATGAACAAGGTGTTCCACCAGTATCTGGATCAGTTTATGGTCGTGTTCATTGACGATATCTTGATATATTCCAAGACTGAGGAGGAGCACGAGGAGCATTTGAGGATAGTGCTGGAGATTCTCAGGAAGGAGCAGCTTTACGGGAAGCTCTCCAAGTGTGAGTTCTTCTTGGACTGGGTGGACTTCTTGGGGCATGTGGTGACTGGAGATGGTATCTCAGTTGACCCCAAGAAGATTGTAGCAGTTGAGGCATAGGCAACACCGACTTTAGTTGCGGAGATCAGGAGTTTCCTGGGGCTGGCAGGATATTATCGGAGATTTGTGCAGGACTTCTCCCGGGTTGCAGAGCCGTTGACTCGGTTGACCTGGAAGGATGTTGAGTATGTTTGGTCAGAGGAGTGTCAGACAGCTTTTGAAGAGTTAAAGAAGCGGCTTACGACAGCTCCGATTCTGACATTGCCTTCAGGATCAGGTGGATTCACTATTTATAGTGATGCTTCAGGGAAGGGGCTGGGTTACGTCTTGCAGCAGCATGGAAAGGTGATTGCCTATGCTTCCAGGCAATTACGTCCCCATGAGAAGAACTACCCTACCCACGACCTGGAGCTAGCAGTAGAGATATTTGCTCTGAAGTTGTGGAAGCATTATCTGTATGGTGAGAGGGTGGAGATCTTCACAGATCATAAGAGCTTAAAGTATGTGTTCACTCAGAAGGAGTTGAACATGAGACAGCACAGATGGCTAGAGTTGATAAAGGATTTTGACATCCTACTGCAGTATCACCCGGAGAAGGCCAACGTGGTTGCCGATGCCTTGAGTAGGTATCCGACAGCCATATGTTTGACCATGGATCGACATTTGCTTGCAGACTTAGAGAGCCTTGGGATTGAGGTGATCGTGCCCGGAGTGCAGATGCAGATGTGGGGCATGCAGATTCAGTCAGACTTGGTGGAGAGGATCAAGTCGGCACAGTTTGAGGACGTTGCTCTGCGGTGTCTCCGAGAGCAGGTTTGAGCAGGATTGCTGGAGGGCGAGTTTTCTCTTACAGAGGATGGTGCCTTGAGGTACGGTTCCAGATTATGTGTGCCCAGCGGAGATCTCAGAGAGCAGGTTATGCAGGAGGCCCACAGATCTCAGTACTCTATATACCCGGGTGCCAACAAGATGTACCAAGATCTGAGGGAGCATATTTGGTGGTCAGGGATGAAGCGGGAGGTGGCTCACTTCGTAGCTAGGTGTTTGGTCTGTCCGCAGGTCAAGGCAGAGAGACAGAGGCCCGGTGGATTGTTGCAGCCGCTGCCCATTCCTGAGTGAAAATAGGAGCATATCACTATGGACTTCGTATCAGGATTGTCGCATACACCATAAGAAAAAGACGCAATTTGGGTCATCGTTGACAGGTTAACCAAATCGGCCTACTTCTTGCCATTCAAGGTGGGTACGTCTACAGAGAGGCTAGCGGAGATGTATATGCGACAGATAGTCAGGATTCATGGGGTTCCGGTCAGTATCGTCTCAGATCGGGATAGTCGCTTTACTTTCTATTTCTGGAGGAGTCTGCAGACCAGCTTGGGCACTCAGCTCAAGTTTAGTACTGCATACCACCCCAGACGGACGGACAGTTAGAGCGGACTATTCAGACACTTGAGGATATGCTGCAGACGTGCGTCCTAGACTTTGGAGGTTACTGGGAGGATCATCTTCATTTGGTGGAGTTTACTTACAACAACAGTTTCCAGGCCAGCATTGAGATGTCACCTTTCGAGGCTCTGTACGGGCGTAGGTGCCGTACACCCTTATCTTGGGATGATGTAGGTGAGCGAGCTTTACTGGGGCCAGAGATGGTTGTTGACGCAGCCGAGAAGGTGAAGCTCATCAAGGACAGACTTCGCGTGGCGCAGGACAGACATCGGCACTAGGCCGATAGCCACCGGAGGCCGTTGGAGTTTGAGGTACAGATTATGGTAGGATTAGATTTAGGTTTGTTTGTTTGTGTTTTTTGATCATGTTTGTTTATTATAATTAATTGAGACCTTACTTGTGATTAGGTCGGAGACTAGGTTTTCTTGAGGATATCTCCGACTCGTGGTACGATACGTTTTGGTGGAGGCGGGAAGCTTAGCCCACGTTTCATCGGCCCTTTCGTTATCAGCGGAAGAGTCGGTGACGTTGCATACAGGCTAGACTTGCCGCCTGTGCTAGTGGGGGTCCACAATGTATTCCATGTATCACAGTTGAGATGGTACATGGCTGACCCTAGCCATGTGCTCGATCATTCAGAGATTGAGGTTGGACCTTCTCTCAGCTATCCAGAGCAGCCAGTGGAGATACTGGATCGACGGGAGAAGGTTCTGAGGAACTAGGTGACACCCTTGGTACGCGTCGCATGGAGGCATCATTCCAGGAGAGTCTACCTGGGAGCGGGAGGATGAGATGCACGAGCGGTACCCTTATCTTTTTGGACCGTGAGGTATACTTTCTATCCTTCTCATCAGTTGTATTTCGCCTTTCAATTTCGAGTACAAAATTCTTTTAAGGAGGGTAGATTTGTTACTACCACATTTAGTTTGAGGGTATTTTTGACATTTTTGGGGTAATTTGAATTTATTTGAATTTATGGGAATTTTTAGAAATTATTTTGGAATTGTTTGAATGAGGGTTGACTAGGTTGACTTTGACTAGCTTTGACTTTGTAACCTAACCCTAATTGAGTTGGACTTGGCTAGATATGAGACCATAGGTTAAGTTAAGTTAACCATACTCTAGTTAGTGAAATCAATTAGGAATTTAGAGTTTAGAATAGAAGGATTTTGACCACAAGTCATGACTTGTGATTTTTAAGTCATTATTTTATGACTAAGCCCAAAGCCCATTAGCCAAGTGCCCAAACCCTAACCCTAACATTATTGACCAGCCACTTAACCCATCCTTGGGATCCTCCCTTATAAATATTCTCTTAGAATTAGGGCTAGCCTCTAAGGAAGAACAAGCTTTAGAAAGAGGTAATGTCCCAACTTCAAAAATCCCTAGAAAATCCATTTTAGCTCCTTTTCCCCCAAACAAATTGCAATAGGTTTTAATTTTAGTATTCTTGCTGTTGTTACATTTTATTCTCAGATTCAAATCACTTTGGATGAGTTTGACCATCAAGAGGAACATCTCTCTTTAGAGCTTTTTGAGAATTTTGATACATAGAGGTAACTTCCTATTTTGACCATGAAATTCTGCTTTTATTACATATCTAGGGAGCCCTAGACCTAACCTAACTGTAGGAATAGAAAACCCTAGAATTTGGGTCCATTTTGTGTCCTATTTGGACACGTATCAGTGTTCCTATGCAAGTGTTTGTGAAAATGCCACAAAGAAAGTTTTTGTGTTATTTTTGAAATCTTTTTTAATAGAAAATTAGTTTTTGTTGTCGCTTACACGATTCTTCTGGACTGGGGGTGTCCCTGTGTCGCATCGTGTCGGATTTGACACGTGCACACGCGGGTGCGCGCGCGCGAGGCTGTGCGCGTGTCCTGTCACTCGGGGGCTATTGCTCTTCGGACACAACACAAGGACACGTGAAACTCGACACACACTAGGGGCAATGACTGACACCATGTGTGTCAAGTCTTACGTGTCCCTGTGTCGTGTCGAGCGAGCACGAGGCTCTACACTGATCGGGACTGACAGGTTCAGTCGGTTTTTGGTGTCACTGATACGCGTCTATAAGTCAGACACACGGACATTAGGACCCAGTGCAGACACCTAGACACGAGGACCTATCCTAGGCGAACCTAGGTTAGTGACCTCGAGACACGTTGTGTCTTGTGTCGTGTACGTGACACGCGTGCACACGTGCACGATGCAGTGTACTGAAACAGTGTCTGTATGCACTGTTTCAAGTATTGAATCATCTGGACACGTTTGTGTCCACTTTGGTGGACACGAACATGTTGTTTGACACGTGTATAATGTGTATGATCATTACCAACTTTTTATTTTGTATTTTAATTAGTTTTCAATAGACATTTGTCAATTTACCAAATTCTGAAAACTGGGTATTAGATCCTGAAATTTCCAGTTTGGGGAATCGAATTTTGTCAGTTGTTTAAACCTATATAATGCTGTGTAATATTGGGTTTTAGTCCCAATTAGGGGTCTCCTATAGGAAATCTAGTTGTGTGTCAAATTTGGTGTGATTTGGTGGTATTTTGCTTTCAAATGGGGTTAGGATGAAAAACTGGAAACTGGGTTCAGTTTTTCCTTTACTAATATGTGTATTTGGTTTCAGTTTTATGAAATTTGTGATTGATTTCCTTCCTTCTTGCTGTCCTATGGCCAGGACACAGCATTCACTTACACCCCTATGTCTCACACTCACATTTTACTCTCCATTCACTCACACCCTCACCTAGACACTATCACACATCTCTCACTCATTTCACACACCCACACCATTACACACACCCTCTCTCTATATATATTTCCTAATGTACATATATGTAAATATGTAAAGTATGTATATAATGTAATGTGTATATATAGATATTATGGTTGTGTAATATATGGGTATCTAGTATAGATACATACATGGGTGTATAGGTTATATTAGAATATATACAAGTATCATATATATGTAACTTGTGTATGTACTAAATATATGTACTATACATATATATGTGTTATGTTTTAGATTATATATATGTCAATTTGTGTAGTATTTTAGATGTAGGTATGTCTTGTAGTCATGTATTATGGGTTGGCCTATAGGCATGATATGGCCTATGGCCTGTGTCACTACAAGAAATTTAGGTTTCCGTGACAAGTAATCTGTGACAAGTGTCAAACTTGTCACTGAAAGGAATATTTTTGTGACAAATAATTTTTGTTGTCACTCATAATTTGAATATGTGACAACGGTTGTTTTCCATCACACAATTAAATCATTTAGTAACCATGTTTTTATTGGTCGTCACTTAATGTTGTCACAGAAATAAAATTTTAATTTTAGGCTTATGTCAAAGACAAGTTATGTGTGACAAGTGAAAATACTTGTCACCTAAGGTGTCTTTATAGTTACAAGAAAATATTATTGTCACATAAAAGTATTAGCCACAATATTTAAATTTTATTGATGTCACTTAAAAGTATCTTTTAGTTATAAAATAATTGTATGTCACACAAAAGTATTAGTCACAAAGAAGAAATTTATTTCTTGTAACAAAAACTTAAAGTAATTTTAAAAAAGTTAAATAAACAAAATATTCTGATTTTGATACTATTTTGACATTAACATTTAAATTGTAACCAGATTTAACCATACCAAAAATATTCATGTCAAATATCACAATCCTAATTAATCCAATTGTAACATGTTTTGCATATAAAAAGAGAAATAATTACATCAAATATTCACAATTTCTAATTGAATTTAGAATTAATATACTATCCTATATATGGATACTAAAATAGCCATAAGTACAATCTGCTCCCACCCTCCTTTTCCACGTACATCCTTTTCTCTCCACGAAAATTTTTGTTGTCAAATTTCGCTCCCCGCTTTCCCGCTTTAAAACCCACGGAGCCCTAGCATATTCTCCCTTTTTTTCTGAAGGGGCGCCTCTCAACAACACTCTTTTCCTAAAAAAAATTGAAAAAGAGGTATGGATTCTCCCCCGCTACTAATTTTTTTTCTAATTGAAAAAGAGGTATGGATTCTCCCCTGTTACTAATTTTTTTTCTCTTTGAATGATATCGAACCCTACAAATTTTTTTATCCTATGATTGCAGCAATCGTTCCCCAAATGAGGCCGAAAAGAAAACACAGTTTCCTTTGTTTTCCCTTTCCACAAGTATATATCTAGACTACAATGAAGTAACAAACAACTTCATTATTCCAAACAGCAGCAGAAAGAAAGAAAGAAAATGGCAGGAGCAGCGTCAGCGGATCCGTGTCCGACACGGGAGAAAGCGAAGTGGGAGCGGACTACTACCGCTTCTTCAACTTCCCCCGGCCGTCGCCGACAGCCACGGGGATTCTGCACCCGCTACCGAAGGGGAAGAGGCGGTCGAGGGGCACGTGGGTCTCCGCCGCCACCCCCGCCGTCGTCCGCGTCACCCGGTCCCGATTCGGCGGCGGACGTGCCGTCCTCTCCGTGTCCGTACTCGGAGTTGTCGTTGTCAGTTTCTCCTCTCCATTTTTTCGTTTACTTTTTTGAAAATTTCAAGCTCCGTTGTGTTCTTTTTCTTGATCGATCTATCGGTTACGCAACATAGAGTTTGGAGTGTCTACGTCGTGTTAGCCACACGACACAGACACGGACACGGCTTGGATTTTCTTTTTTAGGAACGTTACTTATTTACATACTTATGCTTGTTCTAGATTTTTCCCCATTTTAGGCCGATTTATGATAAAATAGTAATTGATCTATATTCTCTACAGATTCTACATATTTATGACTGTTTTTATTTATTTATTTAATTTAATTTTCTGGATGGTTAGATTTCATATGCTTGGTTTCCATAGTTTATTTTGTCTCTCTAGATTTTATGCTCGATTTAAATAATATATTTAATAGAAACTCCAAAAATGAGATGTATCGGTGGTATCATATAGGACACGTATCGGACATGACACATGCATTCCAAAATAGAGCAGGACTATTGTAGCTTATTCCATAGCCATATGACTTGTTCTGGAGATTTTCTTTTAATTTTCCCATATTTTTACAGATATGATGGTCCTACTTGTGTTTGATGTGTACACTGTACAATCTTCCTCGTGTTATGTCGTATTGTTAACTTACACCATAGCTTAGCGTCGCATCGTGTCAAACATGTATATGGTAGGACACACGCACTCTTAAATACACTAGGACATGCCGTAACCAATGGCGTGTCCTCGTTACCGTGCTCGTATCCTGTCGTATTTGTGTCCATACACCATAGCTTACTTACCATAGTCTAACCAATAGGATTCCATAACTAGGCGATTAATCTAATAATTGGGATTCCTTTTTAGGTTATTAATCTAATTGATTTTTTCCATATATCTAATCTGATGTTGGCACAATTTGTTGGCGACTATATGCTCGGTTGTCAAATAGATATACTTATAGTGTATATATTTGTTACCGTATCATGTTTTGTACAATATCGAGATACATTGTTCTACAGGAAATTTTAATGAAAGTTAATATTAATCATATATAGATAAACATCTTAACATAGTGAGCAACAATCAAGAATCATCCAACATTAAGTAGCAAGTTCATCATAGAGTCGATAACTAAACACAAACTGTAACACTAGCATGACATGGTGATATTATTCATGAATGTCGAACCGTTACATAAATAAGAAATTAATTACTACCAATCAGTGAATTGACAACTCACTTGACATTAAAAAAGGTGATGATGCACATTCTAATTTCTAGACAATGTATAGCTTTTAAATCCTAAAACACACGGGTAGAAAATCCTACCAAAAGAAAAAAAACATAGAGGCTCAAGAAATCAATAAAAAAGATTACTTAAAAACAAAAACAAACTATTTCAAGAAGATCAGTTGTCTGGGTCTTTAAAGCTTTCCAGAGATACTAGGTATCATTGTTGAAAATGTTGGATGTCGTCATTGGAGATGCTAGAAGCCGATGCAGGACGCCAGAATTAATAGAGATGTATTCACTCGGTTGAGGAGAATGTTTTGAACGAAGAAAGTTGAAAAGGGTTTTAAAGGTTAGATGAGTATTCACATCAAATTTTAGAGTTGTAGGGTAGGATTGGAAAACCATCAATCTAAACCAGTTGAAGCCACTTAAAAGTCTGGTTTGGCCGTTTAGATCATGTTTGATCCAATTATTCCTGTTTCGGCTGATACACCGTCTCGGATGATATATATATATCCTATTGTATCATATGAAATGGAAAGTGTATTCTAAGATAATTGTTCCCTTCATGTCACTTAGTGAATTGAATAGTTTATACTTATAGGTTGCTTCTTAATTTAAGTATCGGGTAAGTTTTAAAGTTCCTGCCACTTGCACTAAATTCCAGAGTTGTGAAGGTTTGAGGAACAAATATTTATATTATTCCAATACACCACCACAGGTCAAATGCCCGTCATCTTGTGGGTTGAGAGCCATATTCGCTCTATGGTATAATGTCTTAAATATCTGCTTAGATAGTGCACCAAAAGAAATTGAACCTGGGTTGTTATGTTACCATGTCGAAGTCGCTGCTATTACACCAAAACTCCATAGTTGTGGCGAGGGTTGAGGGTTAAATTGTTTTATTATTCCAACGGAAAAGTTATTGACAAGAAAGACTATGTCTAATATGGTTCCTGCTATCGTGTGGCTTAGAGAAACCGTAATTGCTCTGCCTTGTCCATCTAGTTGATTATGCTGAATGTTAAAATAAACATGACTGCTTATAATGTAATGAATTTCTAGCAACTCCTTATACATTAGTAAGCTTGTCTATTTTTAAAATACTGTTCCTCAATTACTTCACAAGTTGGTGTGGTGCCTAGAGCCATTAATTTTGGCTTGGGTACCATAAATGTAGAATGTGTTCCTTATACACATTCTTAGAAAAAGTACAAGTAAAAGTAGGATATTGATGAATTTGTATATTATTTTATAGTCTCGGGATTAGGAATTGTAGTTGTCAAAATTTAAAAATTTAGGGATAAATATGGTTTCCCGTGCTTGTGATAGCTACTGTGTATTAATTCCCATGTCTGAAAGAAATTATATCAGCCCAATCTGGATTTTATCACTCATGTATTTTACTGAGCATCTAAATTTGTACCCATCCCTTGTCTTCTATTAGTATTATCAGAGGCAGAAATAGGTCTTATAGCTGTTTTATTTGTTGCCCAACTATCCTTGCCTTTTCCTTTGAAGAAACTATTAGCTCTGAAGCAAAATTCACTTCATGGATATGATTGAAAATCTGGAGTACCCTGAGATGCTAGCTGAAACCACGCACATACTTCCACTATGAAGTTACTGCTGATTCAGACCGCTTATTGACATGACCATGATCTGTAAACCTTTAGCTGACTCTCGTGAACTTCCTTTTACCATTTTGCTTCTTAATGTTTCTGGTATTGCTTCTGTAGAGGGATTTGAAGATAATGAAGTTTGGGAGTTGCCTCTTCCTTGAGAAATCTATAAGCCTGTTCCTTCTTAACATTCGCACCAACTTCTATCCGTTCCGTCATACATTTGTTTTCGTCATGCTTTTTAGATAATATTAGAGGTGTCATTCCTTTTCACTCTTTGACTTGATGTGTCAAAGGGATGAATGCCCGACAACAAATTGTATCATTTTACCTCATTGTTTAGACTCTTTATAATCTAGGGGATTTCGAAGGGTGCTCCTTGATTGCATGAGCTTAAACTGCATATCCAAAAGCTAGGTGTACTACCGACCGAGCCAACTGGCCGCCTAGATTTTGGCATGACTCTCTCATACTCACAACTAATTTAGCTAAGAAATTGCTACCAAAACAGAGGGTTGTCTTCTTTTGGCAGCCGATTATAGTAATTTATCAAATTTTTATGAAGCTTTCTTGTGCTTCATAGCCAACCCCAATTATAGTAATTTTCTTTTTATACCAAACAAGAGAAAATGTATCCTTCCTTCCACTTTTCCCTCTATTTTCCTTCCTCCCACTTTTCCCTCCTACCAAACACACCCTAAAGCCTGCGTAAGCAGAAGCTCGAACGACATTCTGAATGAAGATGTTGTGTTAGTTGAGCATCTCCTATGTGCACTGGATATGTTTTTTTTATGGTCAAATACGTATGTTGTTATTCTCCATATCCAACTCTAGGCCAACTTATTCAGTTTTCTTGAAGAATTAGGAACTTTTGAAACCTGCACTTGTCCTGAGCCCCTTGTCATCAGCAATCCATGTAAAATACCATAGAATGTTTGTAGAAATATGGATTATAAGCTGGATAATTATTTGCACATCATTGATATCCAGTCAAGAGTAAACTAATATTCATGAGCTAAATTTTATATAGAAGCAAAATATCATAGAATATTTATAGAAATATAGGATTATAAATGGGTTCATTTTCTTCAAAACACAACCATTAAAGTAACACACGCTAAGATCCAACCTGTGGAAGCATCTTTATATCCATGTAAACAAAGGTGAGGAAAAATTTGCACCTGATCAGAATCCTTACAAGGTGACCAATTATGGGAAAACACCCCTCATTAGAGTTGATGCACACTCAACAAATTATTGTAGGTCCATAGCCAAGATCTTAAAGCAGCCATTTCGGGATGAATCAAATTTCACATTTGGGGCCAGACATATAAAGATTAAAGAGAAGCAAAAGGAAACTAAAAAAAAGGAAGGAGTAAACTTGTCTACAAGTTTTCTGAGATAATTAGGGGCCAAGAAGGGGTACATACATATCTGAATTGAGACCAAACCATGTTATTCTGGAAAAGGCAGGCTTACCTCGAAGTTGGAAAGGCATAAAACATTGCTACAAGCAATTTAGTGATTACTTTGGAAGATGCGTTGTTAATTTTTCATTGACTTCAAAATTCTTTTTAAATTAATCTAAAGCAGTGATAGAACTGACAGCCCTTCGAAGTAGCAGGAGCTTATCGCATCCCTTTCTTAAATTTCAAGTGGCATGAAATGGTTTCTACATAAAAAAAAAAACTAAATCATTTTTGAACTGGAATAACCAACATGAGACTGAATAGTAAGATGAAAAAATGGAATGCTATTTGCAGCAATGAGATGATGGTTCACTGACATTTGAACTGATACATATCTAGTTTAGATACAAGACAGGTATACCATTGGTTTTGTTTTTGTTCTTCTGATAGATTTTCACTAAGACAATTTACAAAAATTCAATCTTCTTTGTTTTTGTTCCATTTTCATAGTGCATTATTTTGTTATTTGGTATTTTCTTGAATGTGTCGTTCTCTAAATTTTATCTCCACTTCATGTAGGTACCTTTTCCTGTTCTTGAAATTTATGGCCTCGGTTATTCTGACAATTGAGTATGACTACACTCTGGATTTTGATCTTGGCAGTCCCAGCCATTGATTTCGGGGGAGGTACATAAACTTTTAATCATCCTAGACAGTTCTTATGTTATCAACTGTGGGTAGTATCAATTTTTTGGCTAAGTTGAGTTGAATGTTTCATTTGGTATCAGTGATATTATGAGTATCAGTTCAGTTTTACTCAATTTTTACTCAAGCCAATATTTTTTGGGGGAATTTTACAACTCTGACACTCTTTTATCATATATTGACTTATTTTTTGAAATTTTAGTGCTTGGTTGTTTTCTGGGCTTCTTTGTTTACTGCTCGGTTGTTTACAACTCTGATACACTTTTAATCTTCCTTATATATTGTAAACTTACACTTGTTGTAGACATTTCTTCGGCCAATTCTTTGCAGCGTCAATTTTTTTTTTCATATATGAAGAAATTTGGCGTGTTACCTGAAAGATACTTAAAACTATAATTACTATCTTTCAGTTGTAGCTTTCGTTTCTCACAAATTATTTCAAGCTAGAATACTACATTATAGAACCTCCAGTTCTGTTCTATATATTCTATAATAGTTGAACTCTAGTTGCAACTGATCCACTACATGAACTTATTTAATAGCTAGGAAGGCATATATATACAATAATATTTGTTAGATTGTATTAAAGTTTTTTACTTTGTTTTTGTTCTCTCAACTGCAAGTGGATTTCATTCCAGTTGGTAATCCACAAACACATTTGACATTGTGTCTCTGTCTAGCATACATGTTTAGTATAACAAATTTCAATTTATTCTCATTTTTTTGTGTTTAGCATACATGTTCAGCCGTAATATTAATTCTCATCTTTTTTTGTATAGATCGATTAATGCGGATTAGGTTCGAGTTTGATGCTAGAAAGACATGGGCGCTAAGTAGTACTAGTAGGAATTTCATTTGTTATGTAATAGATTTTGTTATGTAATGGACGTTATTGTTGTTCTTATGGATTTGAGATATTTTAATATATATTATTGTTGATACATTAAAGTTTTATTATTTGTGAAATTGGTTTTGGTTAATTATTTTTGATGCATTAAAGTGGATCAAATTTTAATGCATGACATGAATGATCAAGTTTTATTGACAATTTTTTTCATGTATATATATATATATATATATATATATATATATATATATATATATATATATATATATATATACACTTACGAAAAAAAAAATATATACACACTTACGAAATATTCTAAACAATCTCTTTATTAATTTATGCAGGTCATTAAAGATTGATCATCACCAAGACATGAGCTGCATATGCCATTGATCATCAGTTTATATTTATAGATTACTCTAGGTTTTATGTACCAGCCAGTTTGGATACTCTTTATTTTATAAGTGCTCAATATTACTTATCTCCATGTTATATGTACTGAATTTTGTAGAGCAATAAAATTACTTTTTGAGGATTGATATAATTACGTTTTATGTTGTTGTTGTCTATAATTACTTTAGAGTTAGTCGTCTGTATAAAGGTCTTTTAGAATTTGTGAATGTTAGTTGTAGTTTACATTGGAAAGTCAATGATGTGTTCTTGGAAGATGAGCACAATCATGCATACCCTCTTCTACAAGAATTGTGTGATATTGTATTGTGTGTTCTTGTTTTTCAATGTATAATGACAATGACAAAAAAAATACTAGTGACAATATTGATTTGCCACAAAACATATAAAGTGTACACTACGGTGACAACATTTGCATTCACTAAACATATAAGTATATAGTGACAACAATAAAAGTGTTAGTGTTTACAATGATGATATGTACTTGTCACTAAACATATACGTTTATTGTGACAACAATAAAAGTGTTACTAAAATTGTTTTGTGATATCAAACGTTGTCACGAAAATAATTTTTATTTTTTTGTCAAAATAATATATATTTATTTTTAATTACCATAAAATGCTATTTGTGACAATATCGTGTGTCACTTATAATACTTTTTAGTGACGCATTATTGTCACAGAAAGTTTACTATCACTGACAACATATTCTTGTCACAGTAGAGAACTTTTTGTGACAACGACTTTTGGTCGTCACTTATACTTTTAGCTACGGAGGTATAGGCTACGAAAGTAAGTCGTCACTGTACTCGTCACAGAAGATGTGTTGTGACCAGTTTCATAACTTCTGTGACAACATTACATGTCATAGAAACCATGTTTTCTTGTAGTGTGTGTGCCTGCTTGACTAGAGAGTCTAGATTAGACTTGTTGAGTCTTGTTTAGACTAGTTTAGGCTAGTTAGACCTAGAATGACTTGTTTGACCTAGTTTGGACTTGTTAGACCTAGTTGGACCATAGTTGACCAAGTTTAACTTCTAGGGTTGACCAGAGTTGACCAAGAGTTGACTTTGGCCTAGATTGACCTAGACTCATGTAGAGTGCATAGTAGAACTTCATTTTACCATTTTAGACTTGTTGTGACTTGTGCTGTTCTGATTAGGAGTTAGACACCACTCCTCGGACAGTACTTTTATATTCGACACTCAGATACCAGGCGAGTACATTCTCTGATCATTTCATATCCTGCTTAGAATTATTTTCCTGCTTTATATTACTTTACTTGATGCTGTCATGACATTATTACGGATTGGTACTATATGGATCTCTTCATGCGATGTTATCCCCCTCGGGAGCATCGGGTACATTGTGTCATGCGCGATTCATTTTCATCATGTACTCCTGTGCTTTTACTATACATGTATACTCCTGTGAATCATGTACTCTCATGTTCACGGAGCCCTCATGTATAATTTCATGTACACCCTTTCATGGGCCCCCATGTGATATCATGTATAATAACATAACCTGCTTAGATCCTTGTGTATTGATTGGGGAAACGGGGGAGTGCTAGTAGTCATGTGAACAATTCCATAGTAGTGTAGATCATGTGAAACTCTTTAGTGTAAATCATGTACAAATCTGTTCTGTTCACATGTGCTATCCTGTACTCTGACTCACTAGCCACTGTTAGTTCTTTACTTATAGTAGATATTTCTATTACAGTTCTCTCTCTCTCTGTTTACATAATGTATTCTTCAGTACCTGTATCTTACTCTACTGCATGTTTATATTTTCTAACCTGCTATGATCTGTTGAGATATATTGTGCTCGCTCTTGTCCTGACTGGACCTGTTGAAAATATTACAGAGGACGAGAAGGAGGCCTATGTGGATACCTTCTACGGGGCTGCCCTAGACGACACTTGTGAGCTGGACTCTCAGGAGGACCCAGCTCTAGCTGAGGACATCACCCCCATTGCCTAGACTAGTTTAGTTAGGCTTATCTTATTTTATGTTGTCATGAGACTGTTTAGCTAGACTTTACTTCTGTTCAGAGTTTTGGAGTTGTATATATTCTTTCATATCCTGTAGCTGAGCTTGTACTCTGGATTTTAGCTGGGATGTTATTTTAGACTACTTTATCATCTGTTTTCCTTGAGTACTATATCATATTGTGCTTTCTTCTTCCTTAGTTGTGATTGAGTTTATTTGCTGCTATATTACCCCCATTCGGGGAGTATAAATTGTTTAGTATATTATTGCTATATGTTGTGACCTAGGACAGCGTTCTACCGCCGATACTGCGACGTAGGCTGGACGTACCCACGTCTTGTGCCCTTACTCTAGGGTGCGGGTCGTGACATACTGAGGGAACGCCTTGGCGAACTACAGGAATTGCTCTATTCCATGTATAAATTCATCCCGCACACCGCACACGTCATCAGGATGACGATTATACATCCACGAACGATGCCACAAATAGTAATTCATATCCATTTGATAATAATTCTACAAAGATAGATACACATTATTAGTACACTATACACTCTAGAGGATACTTTATAGATACTAGGATACTCGTCAATAATTCATATCCATTTGCTCTAGAGGATACATTATTCGAGTACAATATACACTCTAGACAATAATTCCCCAATATCTTAGGATACTCTATACACTCTAGGTACTAGGATACTCTATACACTATAGAGGATACTTTATAGGTACTAGGATACTCTATACACTCTAGGTACTAGGATACTCTATACACTTCTTAGGATACTCTATACACTCTGGGTACTAGGATACTCTATACAATAGATTGATTTTCTTCTTTTACATGCCTTAACAACCTTATTATGTTTTAAACCCTTGCTGATTTGTATGTTTTAAACCTTATTATGAATGTGTATAAATCCATTAGTAGCACACAAATATGAATGTGTATTTCATATATGAATATAAGGTATTACAATTCTTTTTTTAGGCATTACATATAGATATTTGTATAAATCACATTCTAGTACACAAAAATATCATAAACATATTAACTATCAAATAAAGGATATTTTGTGTCATAGTGTGCACAGTGTGTGTGTCCATGTGTCCGGAAGAATCAAAGTGTCAAAGTTTCAAAGTGTTGTATCCTGCGTGTCAGATCCGGATCCACGTGTGTGTCAAAGTGTCCATATTTCAAAGTGTCCACATGTGTGTCAAAGTGTCCATATGTCAAAGTGTCAAAGTGTTGTGTCCTATGTCAAAGTATCATGTCCGAAAGACGGTTAGGGTTTACCTAGTCGGGGTAGAAAGGAGGAGGAGGAGGAGGACGACGACTTGAGGGAGGGGTCGACGACGGAGCACGTCGGAGGAGGAGGGCTCGCCGGGGTTGTCGGGGGGTCGCGGGATCAGGGGGCTCGTGGGAGGGTTGTGGGGTCGCCTAGGCTCGTTGAGGCTCGTTGGGGTTCGACGGGAGGGGGGCACGATTAGGGGGCTCGCAGACGAAGTGGTCGGAGGAGAGGAAGGGGCGACAAAAAAAAATTTGGGGAAAAATGAAAACTCAAACTAGCGCAGAACCCTATTATCAAATAATTTAGTGACAAAGAAGGCGGATGTCGCTAAATGTCACTATTGTATAATATATTACGACATATTATGAGACATGAGTCGTTAAACGTCGTTATTTTTAATATTTTACCGACGTTTACCGACTACTCCACGACTTCTTATTTTCATAAAATTAAGGTAGTCGCAAAATATCGCTGGACGTCACAAACAGTGACGTCTTGCGACATTTTTCTGTAACGTCGCTAATATGCAAAATATTGGCGACGTTTCTTGCTTTCGTCGCTAATGTCGTCGCTGATTTAGCTTATTTTGGTAGTGTAGAACCTTAAACTTTCTTTTTTCGATGTGAAACTTATATTTTTAGAGTAATTTACTCTAAATTAATATATTTTTTTCTGAGTTCTTCATCTTAGTGGATTGACATGTATTTAACTTGGCATCGTCAATTTGAATAAGTTTGAGGCAAAAAAATTTTGTTTGCGGGACTGAGTAGAAAAGAAGAGGCCGAACCACCCACCAAGTATTCGATCGTGCCGATAGTCGGAGTGCTTCACAACGTTCAAGCTTCAGTTACGCGAGCTCCTACAATGGCACCAATACTTAGTCAAAATTCTTTCTTTAATCCTTCGTTTCGAAATTCATAGAATGTATTCAGAAAACGACGTGAAAACACATTCATCAAAACCAAGCGACGAAAGCTCCAAACAAACATACAAAAGTCCAATCCCGTCGAAGGGACTCTTATATAGAGCTCATTCGTCGTGACACAGCCTGCTGCATCTAGGACTTATTCCAACAGAAGTCGTTCCATTAATTGGATTGATTCTTATAACATTCTTCAATCGATTTGATCGATGCCGCAAGGTGTTATCATTTACCAAGCTCAGCGATCGAGTTAGATGGCCATCTAAGTTCCCAACCTATCTGACTCGGCACAAGCATATTACGGAGCCCGTGCCTATCGAAAGCGGGGCACTACATAATATATCATTAAGAAAAAGTTTCATCCCGAAACTTAAGAACAAGGGTCTGACCTTAAATTAGGTAAACAACGTAGGGTACTTCACCTTCATCTCTGCCTCCATTTTCCATGTCGACTCTTCAACTGAATGGTTCCGCCAAAGCACGCGGACCAAGGACATCGATCGATTTCATAATACCTTCCCCTTACGGTCCAAAATTTGAATAGGTCCTCCGAGTAAGACAGGTCAGTACGTAGCTCCAACTGATCGAAGCTAACCACGTGACTTGGATCGTACACGTATTTTTGAAGTTGTGAAAGATGGAAAACATCGTGCACTCCAGCCAAGGCAGGAGGTAGTACGATCTGATAATCAACCGTTGCAACTCGTTCGATGATCTCGAAAGGGCCTACAAATCTCGAGATCAATTTTCTTCTAACGCCGAACCGCATCACGCCACGCAGGGGTGTTACTTTCAAAAACACATGGTCCCGGACCAAAATTCTAGCGGTCATCGACGAAGATTTTTGTAGCTCTTTTGTCGACTTTTTGCAATACGGAGTCTATCTCAGATCAAGAAAACCTTTTCGACGGCCTGCTCTACCAGTTCAGGTCCGAGCAGTTATCGCTCTCCGACTTCCTTCCAGTATATTAGAGAACGACACTTCCTCCCGTAGAGCGCTTCATATGGAGCCATGTGAATGCTCAACTGATAACTATTGTTATACGTAAACTTCGTAAGCGACAAATGCGTATCCCAACTAGTCTTTAGATCAATCGAACACAGACATATCATATCCTCTAAGATTTGATTCACCATTTCCGTCTGACCGTCTATCTGGGGGTGGTATGCAGAACTAAAATTTAGTTTTATCCCCATTGTCGCTTGGAGGCTCATCCAGAAATATGATAGGAATCGCCCGTTTCTGTCCAAAATTATTGTGGCAGGTATCTCGTACAGTCGAACAATCTCGTTGATATAGATTTGCGCTAACCGATCGACGCTCCATCCTACTTTAATTGCGATGAAGTGAGACAATTTGGTCAATCTGTCAATAAAGACCCAAATCACATCATCCTCCCGCGGCGTCTTCGGAAATTCCATAATAAAATCTATCGAGATGTTGTCCCACTTCCACTCGGAAATGGCGAGGTTCTAAAGCTCCCCGTTTGGCCTTTGGTGTTCTGCCTTTATTTATTGACACACCATACACTGCGATACGAAAGTAGCTACTTCTTTCTTCATGCCATGCCACCAAAAATTTGTGCGCAAGTCCTTGTACATCTTGATGCTTCCAGGATGTAACAAGTACTTTGCATAACATGCCTCCGTCAGAATTTCTTTTCTGAGTTCAGTAGTTTCAGGAATGCAAAGCCTTCCTTTTAGTCGTATTGTCCCATCTCCGTCTTTCGTAAAGTCAGTCGCTCTTCTTGCTGAAATCAGCTCGTGCATCTTCTTCAGGAATGAATCGTCTTTCTATGCGGCCTTTATTTTGCTAAGCAGGCTCGACCCAAGCTTCAACTGAGCTAGGTGCAGATGTCGATACTCAATTTCGAGTTCGATACCCATCGCTTCAAGGTCTCACCATATCTCATTATTTATGGCATGTTATCCCATTAATATTCTGCTCAACGCGTCGGCTACGACGTTCTCCTTGCCCGACGTATACTCGATCGTTAGTTCGTAATCTTTTATGAGTTCGAGCCAACATCACTGCCGTAAGTTGATTTCTCATTGTGTAAACAAGTATTTGAGGCTTTTATGATTTGTATAGATTCTGCAAGCTACACCATAAAGGTAGTGTCGCCAGAGTTTCAATACACACACGATCGTCGCCAATTCTAGGTCATACGTCGGATAGTTTTTCTCATGCTGCTTTAACTGTCGTGAAGCATAGGAGATGACCTTGTCCTTCTGTATGAGTACGCACCCGAAGCCAATTCTTGATGCATCACTGAATATCTGAAAGCCTTCTGGGCCATCTGAAAGTGCAAGGATTAGAGCTGAGAAGAGCCATTTCTTTAAGTCTTGAAAGCTGGATTCATAATCGTCACTCCATTCGAATACAACTCCCTTCTGAGTGAGGTGAGTTAGAGGCAATGCTAGTTTTGAAAAGCTACGCACAAATCTTCGGTAGTAGCCTGCTAAGCCCAGGAAACTCCGAATGTCGCTAGCCGAGGTAGGTCGTTTCCAATCTACCACGGCTTCAATCTTCTTTAGGTCAACCATGACGCCTTTGGCAGAGATTATGTGTCCGAGGAATGTCATGCTACTCATCCAGACTCCACTTGGCGTATAATTTATTTTCACGTAGAGTTTACAGTACCGTCTTCAAGTGCTCTGCATGCTTTTCTTGATTCTTCGAGTATATAAGGATATCATCGATGAACACGACTACAAATTTGTCTGTTTGGGGTTGGAAGACTCGGTTCATTAGATCCATAAAAGCGGCTGGGGCATTCGTCAAATTGAATGGCATGATTAGGAATTTATAATGACCATATCGAGTACGGAAGGAAGACTTCGATACGTCATCGGACTTGATCTTCAACTAATGTTAGTCTGAACGAAGTTCAATTTTTGAAAATATTGACGCACCTTGCAGTTGGTCAAACAAGTCAACAATTTATGGCAATGGATACTTGTTCCGCACGATCGTGTTATTGAGTTCACGATAATCGATGCATAGCCGCATCGATCTATCCTTCTTTTTCACAAAAAGTACGGGTGCTCCCCATGGAGAGATACTAGGACGAATAAATCCAAGGTCTAGTACATCTAATAATTACACCTTCAGCTCCTTCAGTTCTGTTGGAGCCATTCGATAAGGCACTTTTAATATCGGCCATGTGTCCGGGAAGGTGTCGATGCTGAATTATATTTCTCGATCCGGCGGCATTCCGGATATCTCGTCAGGAAATACGTCAGGAAAATATGCCACAACATCAGTATGCACTGTGTTTGTATTATCCTTCCTCGTATCTCGAACTGATGCCAAGTATCCCTCACAGTCGGAACGCAGCATACACTTCGTCGAAATTGTCGATACCACCATGGCCGTCTTCGAGACCATATCGTATGAATATGAGAACTCTGTCTTGACAGAAAGACAAAACATAACTCTTTTCTCCGCGTACTCGATTGTTGCATGACAAGCGCCCAACCAATCCATGCCGAGGATGTCGTACTCTTTGATGTCTAGTACGACGGCTTCCAAGGATAGATTTTTTCTCCCGATGCAAATGTAGTCATTCCTACAAATAAAGTTAGTAGGCATATCGACTTCCGATGGAGTGCTAATGCTAATGTTCATATCTAGTGATTACATGGCTATTTTATTTTTTTTCGCATAATCAGCAGATATAAAACTATGCGTCGCACCCGAATAGAATAGTACTCGAGCAGGTATATTTTTATAGAGTAGTATACCTGTTACAAAAGTATCAGACTCAAACGCCTCATCCCGAGTCAATGCATAGACTCGGCCTTACGCTCCATGGCGTTGATTTTATGGGTTCACAGGCACTGTATTTGCGTCTTGTAGTGTAGGCGCTTTATACTAATTTGGAACGTTCCTCGGAGGGTTTGGAACATTCCTTTGAGGGTATTGGTTCAACCTCCCCGTCTGGAATTGCTAAGCCTTGTGGTCCAGCTGACCACATTGAAAGCATCCTACTCGGCAATCGACTGCCCTACGTCTACTTTTGTCGCATCGAAAGCACTGCATTCCGAGGTAGGGACCCCTATTTGTATTGGTATTTGGACGCTTTACTACTCCCGAGCCTCCCGCATCGTTAGGACATTTATTAAAGTTATTACGGACAACCGATACGGCCGTTGTGACATACGGCAAAGATCCGCTCGCTATCAAGTGTGGCTTCATAGGATTCACGATAAGTTTGGCATCGCCGGTTCATGACATCTCTATGCAGTTCGTCGTTCAGGCCTTGTTGAAAATGCTCGCACTATTCTTCTTTGTTGGGCAGAAAGTCACCGACAAATTTTGTATGTTTCGAGAAGCTTGCGTCATAATCTTCAACGGACATATTCCCTTGCCTCAACATCATGAACTCGTCTCCTTTCTGTCGACGGATGGCGCGAGGAACATACTATTCAAAAAAAACTTCCTTGAACATCTTCCAGAAAATCTGGGCGTTGGTATCGGCTTCATAGATTTTCTGTTTCTTAGCTGCCCACCAGTCGTAAGCCCTCAGTTGTAGTTGTACAGTCGCACATGCTACCCTCTGGGACCCTTCGATGCCGAGAAGGTTAAATAAGTCCTCAATCTCCGCCATCCATCCCGCAATCATATCAGGCTCTGCTCGACCATTGAACTTAGGTGGGTTCATCTTACGAAACTCCCTTACTTTGAACAAGGAAGAAGAGTTCATCGTTTGTGGTTGAACTTCTTCCTCTGGTACGTCTTCCCTCTCTTCGAATGCCACGACCGTTGTCTTATTGTTGCCCACCATATTGCTTACGATCTGCGTTAGGTCGTCCATCTGTTTCTATTGTACAGCGAATTGTGCTTTCATTTGCATCTGAAGCTGTTGCTGCTGCAGCTCAATCAACTGCAGCATTTTCTCCATTGTAGCCTCGCTAGGGCTAGCATCCTTTGAACTCGATGAACTGTCCATAGTGTTGGTTGAGGTGCCGGTATTATTTTTATTTTTTTTAATCATTCCGACAAAACAAAGTAAACATGTTAGTATTTTCAAAAAAATATCTACGGACTTACTTGTATGGAACTTTTATTTCATGCAGCATGTCGACAAGCATTCAATCGAGTAATCGCAACCAACATTCCAAACAAAACATTTTTTTGAAAAATTTGAGAAAACATAACTGTGCTCTGATACCAATTTGTCATGCCCCGATTCGACAAACCATTTATCTCCATTTCTATTATGCTGAATCGATCATCCTCGCTAAGGCGTGATGCCGTACGAGTCTGGAGTTGCACTTGTACAAGGCAAGAATGTTACATTTGATCATTTTATTAAAATACCAAGTTGAAACTTCACAAATTAAATCAGAATTAAACACACAATTTAGGAAGATAGAAATATGCTTTTCATTCATAGCTTGCAACGAAGTGCAAGTCGTAATTATATTGGATGTCGTTGCGGCTACATTGATTGAAACATAAGAAATATACTCGACAAGCTGCCTGAACTAACACTTGTCATTCCATACATTCGTCCTTTTATACATTGAAAGCCTTCGATGAATTGGCTTCAAAATACTTCAAAAAATGAAGAGCTTCAAAATGCCTCTTCAAACTTCAGCTTTGGCTTAGCGACATGCACCCCCAGAGTCCTCGTCACCTGTGGGATTGGGGATTAGTACATTTAGAAATGCACTAGTGAGCGGGATGAACCCACTCGTCTAAACCGACTTTGATTGTTAAGATAGGCATGCATTGTAGTTTTTTTCTATTTAGAACTAAATGAAGTCAGTTCATATTGATAGCCTTCCATTTGAAACAGTAAACATCATACAGCAAAATATAGTATTTTATCTCAATTCTTACCACGATCGTGCTCGTCCCTGCATAAAATAGAGATAATATTTAATACCCGTATAAGACAATAGGAGAGCACGCTACTATTTTATATGTGGTCATTGGTGTTTGCCACCACAAGGGACAGTTATCAATAACATTACGACACACCTTCGATCCAGGTTGCAAGTCCGTTTGAAGTCTCGCAATACCTCGCGCCAAAGAACAACCCATATTTCTTCCTAGGTCGATTCGGTTCTAGGGCCCCGAAATACCGTTTCGAGGATAGCCAAACTTGTGCACAAGTTATGCATGACCATGCTAATGAATGACTAGTTTAATATATGAAACCCATTTCATAGCGCGGACAGTAATAAGTAGCATTATTATTTTGACTCATACGAGAGTTCGTTTTCTCAAAGTCGTACGTTCTGATTTAGCATCTCGTAGGCACCAAATTTTCCCGAGGCACCGTATGCCGCAACCAACGTTTCATTATTTCATTTTGCAGATCATGAAATAGTCTATCTCTTTTCTAGAACCTTAAACTTTCTCTTTTCGATGTAAAACTTATATTTTCAAAGTAATTTACTCTAAATCAATACGTTTTTTTGAGTTCTTGATCTTAGTCGATTGGCATGCATTTAACTTGACATCATCGATTTGAATAAGTTCGAGGTAAAAAAATTTCGTTTGTGGGACAGATTAGAAAAGAAGGGGCCAAACCACCCACCAAGTATTCGATCATGCCGATAGTCGGAGCGCTTCATAACATTCAAGCTTCAGTTACGCGAGCTCCTGCAATGGCACCAACACTTAGTCAGAATTCCTTCTTAAATACTTTGTTTCAAAATTCGTAGAATGTATTCAGAAAATGATGCGAAAACACATTCATTAATACAAACCGACAAAAGCTCCAAAAAAATCATATAGCAGTTCGGTCCCGTCGAAGGGACTCTTATATAGAACTCACTCGCCGAGACGCAGCCTACTGCATCTAGAACTTATTCCAACATAAGTCGTTCCATTAATTGGATCAATTCTCGTAACATTCGTCTAAATTGATTTGATCGATGCCGTAAGGTGTTATCGTTTACCAAGCTCAGTGATCGAGTCAGATGGCCATCTAAGTTTCTGACTGATCTGACTCGGCGCAAGCATATTATGGAGTCTGTCGCCTATCGAAAGTGGGGCACTACAGTAACCCCGCTTAGATAACCTGGATAGTCTGCAGGGCTTGTGACTGCGAAAATATCTCATTGCATCTTATTAGTAACTAAGCCTGTGACAACTCTAGTTAGCTAATGTTAGTAAGCCGTAGGACTTGATTGGCTGTGCCTGAATGATCGTCTCGTGATCAACATGGGAATTATATTCCACTTCTTGTTTCTTAATGCAAGCTAGTATTTTCTCCTATCACTTGTCTTTCACGTTATTTAATTATGTTCTTTTATCATTTTTCTATTATTTACATGTTGGTTTTAGTTCTTAAGTGGAGTCTCCCTTGTGGAACTTGCACTTTTTGGGGTCTGACCCAGCTAGTTTTGTATGGCCAAATTTTGGAGTGATACCCGAGGATCTACATGCCTTTCAACCAGATGGTGAACACAGGTGTAACCGTGGCAACGAGTGGATTTTCTTATTTTGCTCTTCCACTCTAATGTAACTTATTATTTTGAGGTGTTTAGTCGCCGAGCACGTGTTAGCTCGTGTTAAAACTTTATTTCTGTTTGCCTAAGGGCTGTAACATGATTGACAAATCCTAGGATTGATCATATATGACTTAACTCTTGCTAGTCTAGTATTTTGTATGACTAGCTTTATGATCATCTGAATATGTAATATTTGGGACGTCTTACTTTATATGTCTGATGATCTAACATCTTGTAACAATTATTTGCTTGCTTGAGATTGAGACACTAGGCTTGTTCTTGACCATAAGAGACTGTTGGCTTGTAGATAAACCCCCATGCATCTAGACAGTCGTGACCGTATTGTGAGGTGGTTGCACTTCAATGTACGTAGCTGGCTGTGTCTGTCCCCTCTCTCTACTATTCTGGTTCTGGGGTGTGACAGAATTTGAGGTAAGTTATAATTGATGAATTTATTATTGAGATTTTTGACTTAAAATTTGGGAACGATAATGTGATATGTGGTCGATGATTATGACTTTTAATTTTGTGATCGAGATATATGAGTTTGGATTAGTAGATCTATCGAGCGAATTGAGGATAATTATTGATGTCTTATGTTATCCTTCTAGATAATTGTCAGACATCTTCTAGCTTCAAGAGCTCCATGAAGGAAGTGTGCAATAAAATTTTTGGGGAAGATAATGGCGTGAAGATGTTAATCATGACTTTGTGGTTTCATTATATGGAATATAAGTTACTAGAGTGATTGTAATTGGAAATTGTTTGGATAGGTGATTGAGATCTAATGATTTGAAACTATCACTTTCATTGCAATTGATCGTTGGTGTAGGCAGTATATCTCTTGCAACTCTATTGCAAGTGGTTGTGATATGACATTATATTACAACTGAATTGTCATTTATTTTTTTTTCAATTGCAGGAGAAATAGATTGTAACTCCATTGCGAGTGGTTTGAAACTCCTCGCTTGAGGGACAAAAAATTATGTATCAAACATATTTTGAAAAGTGATGCATTCACACTTTTATTGCAATTGCACTGCATTATAATATGTTAAAAGTAACACTTTTACACTTTCGATGAGCTATAAGCATCCAAATAGTCCTTTAGTGGAGATGCTACTGGAATAATGTTTGTGAGTGGAGAAATTTTTGTTGTTTATCCTCGATGATAAAAAGGAAAGAAAAATGATACATTTTTTTAGATGAATCTAAGGTTTAGATTTCTATTTTAATACAATTCTTATATGACAAGTTGGTATTTTTATTGGAAAATTGCATCCTTGAGCCCTAGGTCTAAACTTTTTCAAAAAAGAATAGACTTTGACTTTACTAATGAATGAATCGGCTTCGTTCAAACCCATATTATGACTAGCATTTGCTGGTGCAGAATAAACTAATTTTAAAATAGGTAAAGATGCCCGATAAGGCATGAGTTCAATACTATAAGTGTTTCCTCATAAGAACGCCTGCGAATTTTATCGATTACTCTTTGCACTTTGAAAACAGACATAAGTATATGTTGAACTAAAACTTTTTCTTCTTTTTCTCTATCCGAATATGAGTTCTTTATCATAAGATTGGTTATCCCCCACCAATATTTGTGATCGTCGTTAATATATTATATTATATCAACTAGTACTCTGAACCTTCCACATGTTATGAAAGAATTTCCAAGTGTTACTCCATGTTTTGCATTGGGCTAGTTGGAGCCAGCCATGGCCACTGTCGATGGGCAGAACCTGAAAATCATCAGGTATTTCTAATAACCAAGCTAGAAAGTGTAGTTATTTTTATCAAAAATAGAATCACATGAAACCCTAATGTCCTAATTAAATTCACCAGTATTAGTAAATTCAATTGCACTTAATTTTTTGTCTTTCTGATATCGTTAAAAAATAGTTTAAATATTTATATATATTTGAATTAAGATTTGTTATATATATTTATAATTTAATCAAATATTGTTATATAATTGTTTATATTTTAATTTTAATTTGTCATGGATATATACGAATAAAAATGATGATTTTTCAGTTATTCCCAAGAAAAAATAGGTAGTTAAGAATTTACAAATGTATTGGACGGCTCAATTTTGAGCATTTTCCAAGCTGTATTATATTAAGTAGAGATGTTGAAAGAAATAGAGTGATTTGAACCTAAGAAATGGACCTGAATTTGATTGATATGGGAATATGAGGATCATGCCCCTCGGCTTATCTATCAATTATTAATGAGTCTCCTGCTTACTATGTGTTGATGCTTTTGCTGTAAAGACTCACCAATTGTAGCTGCCACGGTAGTGACCTGACTATGTAGTTCAATTCCTTTTATTAGTTAAAATATTTTAATTTGTTGTTGAGAAATACCTGAGAAGTGTCGCATCGCCAACAACATGCAATTATTGCTGATCCTTCATATGTTCTCAACTACCATCATTATCTATCTATGCTGGAAAAAAAAAAATCATCGGGTGGTTGTATAAAACAAGAACCCACTACCATCCACTTGCGAGCCCAACTTGTTGGACTTATGAATGAATGGTCTTGAATAATTTTTGAATAATTTTTTAGCTTCTTTATTTCTGCATGCAAAGACTTTTCTGCGGTTGCCTAATCTAGCAGTTCATTGCACAATTAAGGGTGAGCATTATTCGATTTTAGATCGAAATTCGAATTGAACTGAACCAAATAAGAGAATCGGTTCGGATTCAAAAAAAAAAAAAAATCCATCCGATTTCGGTCTTGAAAATACTAAAAATAATTATTCAATTTCAGTTTTGGATTTCGGTTTCAATCTAAAATCGAAAATTGAATAAGATTTATACAATTATATAAATATTTTCATTTCTATGCATATTTTCTGATAAAAATACATATATTTTGAAAAAATATCTATGTACATATTTTGAAGTCCAACTTTGATAGTTTAATAACTAATCCAACTTGGTGTACAACTTTAAAAATTCAACAAATGTATGTGTATAAAAATTATTATATGTAATATAATTTAACTACGATTCCAATTTGGATCCGACCCATTAAACAATAGAAATTATTCAACCGAACAAACCGAATAAACCAAATTGATTGTTCGGTTCGGTTCAGTTCGGTTTTGGCTTATTTTGTTCGATTTCGGTTTTGAATTTTTAGAATTTCAATTTATTCGGTTTTGACTATTTTGATTCGGTTTAAACCGAATAAACCGAACGCTCACCCCTAGGTGACAGAAATAGGTAGAAGACTCGCACCTATTCATATGTTTCTAAAGGTTCTTGAATCGCATTTGGTTCGTATGTTTCTAAAGGTTCAGCATCAAAACTGAGAATAAGATCCCATAGTATAAATTTTAGAATTTTTTTCTTTTTATTTAATTATCACACTTAAAAGATCAATTTTATTTATAAAATTAATGATACTTAGAAGCCTTGTGTCATGTTGAAATTGGTGTCGTGGTTTATTTAGAAGGCCTCAATTTATTTACAAAGTTTTATGTGATGGTTTTGTTACCTTTGGGGATTTGATGAAAGTTGAAATTGTTTTCTAGGGTTAGTTTTAGTCTTCTTATTTTCTTTTTATTCTCAACTCAACAAAATTGTGACTACTTAAATTTAAATCATAAACCATGATAACCAAATAGTAGTCTAAGCCAACTATTTGAAGCAGGGACAGAGCTATGGGGATAAGAAAGTCTATAATTATAAACTTGGTTCTAGTCTTGGGTCTAATCTCTTTTTTTTTTTTTTTTTCCTTGGGTTGCGGGACAGATCTTAAGAGTATGCTAAAAAAAATACATATAATTTTATTTTAGTAATTTAAAAAATGTGTGTGTGTGTGTGTGTGTGTGGGGGGGGGGGGGGGGGGGGGGGGGGTGGGGGAAGGGGGGGTGGAGGTTATGGATCTCAATTGAGCTACCATGTAGCTTGGTCCTGCTTTGAAGGTAACAACTATATGCAAATTGTATGTTGTACTTGTACTTAAGCTTTACATCCAAGAAGCCTAAATTTAAATCACAAACCATGATAGCCAGATAATAGCCTAAGTCAACTCTTTGAAGGTAATAACTATACGCAAATGATAAGTTGTACTTGTACTAGCTTTACATCCAAGAAGTCTTAGAATGGACCGAGCTTAGCTGGCTCTCGTGGTCAGCGATAAAAGGTATAATTTTTTTTTGCTAGACGGATGGTTTCGAAATCGAATTGGATGTGGGTATGGGTTTAAAAATTAAAAACAGTGAGCTCAAATGACATGCAATACAGAGTGTACAAAAAGTTCCGTGTGTTACGTCGAGCATTTCAAAAAAAAAAAAAAATTCCTTAGATTGGCAAGAGTGTCAGCGGGAGGCCAGAGTGTCTGTCTGAATTCCCCAAACACCCATTTTTGGACCTTCGGTCAGGGGGACCATGCCGGAGTTTTGCCGATGAAATGGAGGGCTAAGTGGCTAAACCATCACATTTCTGCTAATGGCCTCATAATGGAACGTAATTGGCTAGCCAAAGTAGCCCTATGTCTCTAGAAAATTAAGTTTGCTATTATACTTATGACAAACTAACACATAAAATTAAGATCCTATAGCCTTTAGAGTCTAATGTGCTTGCATTGAAATGTATAACAAAATGAACATTTTTACGGTCAGAGCTGACTTAAAGTTCTAAGTGAGGCCGACGAAATTAACGAAACCGCCGACTTGGATCGTCACAATTTCCGTCATACCGCGAACTCAATTCCAAAGAGCAGTACAAAATCACAAAAGTTAGAATACATAACACGACTGTGTCCTTGTATGGACATGTAGTACCTGGACACGCAATCAATTTTTCGTGTCCTAGTGTATTTTGAAATGTTCATGTCGGATGTATGACACAGACATGCTTACACAATTCGGCTGCCATGTTTTCTTTGAGGTATTTTTACAAACAATTGGCGGCTGTAAGTAGCATGAAGAAAGAGTACAAGAAGGAGCAAGTGGAGACTCGTATCTGGAGCTTTGAGCAATAACAGGGCTAAGCATATCTCGATTCAAAATCGAAAATCTAAACAAACCGTATCGAACAATTCGGTTTGGTTTTAAAAATTACGGTTCAAAGTTTTGATTATAGAGTAGTAAATATTCGGATTTTTTGTTTAGAATTTGGTATTGAATTTTAAAAACCAACCCGAAGCAAAAAAAAAATTAATTTATAATATTTCTAATCACCCTCCCATATATACATGTGTTTCTAGGGCAATCCTAAACTTGTTCTTTTTGGGTCTTTTGCCTCTGGTAAGAGAAAGCTCTCATTCTCTCCTAGATCATTATGTTCTCTTCTTGAGCCTACCCAAATCTTTAATTCATGTTGGGAACCGGACACGCCCACTTGGGCTCCGATACCGTTTCTGAGACGTTGTCGGAGCAAAAACTTAGGTCAGTCCGTCTGAAATAACCAACTCCCGTCTAACGGACACGAAGCAAAGATAAAGACAAGTATATGGCGGTGACTACGTCACCTGACAAATTACAATCTATATAACTCAGATAAAATTATAAGGTTGACAAAAATAATGTTAAACCGTTTGTCCTAATATTCTCAACCCCCTCACCACACTCAAAAAGAAAAGAAAGAGATTATAATTGAAATCACTCACCAACCCATAGCAATCTCCCTAACTGAAGTTGACGACTTCGATTAAATATTTTCTTTCTTCTGTCTTGTATGGCGAAGTCCTAAGAGCAAAGAGCGGACTTTCTCTTATATTTCCTGTGGACGAGCACCCTGAATCTCAAATTTGTGTTGTACTTTGTGCCTCCACCCTCACCGGATATATATGATTAGAAAATCATATTTCAGGTCATAATAGGATTTCCTAAATATGAAGTCCACAAATAAGAATCATATTACACCTAAAATAACTCATCAATATCTTATTTTAGATTATAATATGATCATCTAAATATAAACCCTCAAATAAAAAGCCTATTACATCTAAAATAGCTCAGCATCAGTTATAAACATCCAAATCAAATTAAATCAAAAATTTAATCAGATTTGGACTCCATAAATATGCTACTACCAAATCGAAATCCAGACTGGACTCCAACAATCTCTCCCTCCGATCTGATGAGAGGTATTGACCCCATGGGTCCTCAACTGGATTTCATGTCTGTCATCCCATGACAGAATACTTGCTCTACCATGCCACTGATCTCCGATCTCCCGGTCGAGCTGCTTTGCATCTTCATTCGTCTTCAGCTCCTCGATCGTCAAATCAACGTTAGCTGTCATGCGTAGCAGCTCCTGCAAAACTGGGACCTGTCGATATCAATAACACGATCAAGACCGAAGTCCCTGACGATCAGCCTCACTGCAAGTCTCGGTTGCCTATTTTCGACTTCTGTCTTCCACCGAAACATGCTACCATTACGTCGAGCTTCCTCTCCCTTGGCTGGTCCAACTAAGTGGACGGTGAGATCCTCCTGAGATTCGAACTCCTGAACCTGCCTACCTCGTGTCCGACACTGAAGTTCCTTCGTACACATGCATCCTCAAGCAAAATATCATACATTGTCACTACAAGAAAAATGACCTTTCTTGACGGTCAATTTATTGACGTATGGTCAAAACCGTCAAGGAAAGCAGTTATCTTGACGGTTTTAGACATACGTCAACAAAACACCCATTTTTCTGTTATATATTAAAATTTGACCATATTACTTGACGGTTTTATACAAAGCGTCAAGAAAACCCATTGCATTACTTGACGGTTTGCTGATAACCGTCAAGTAATGCATGTGCAAAAAAAAAAGGCGCGCACATTTCAGATGCCATTTTCGTAATTTTTTCAAAAAAAAAATTTTCTTGACGGTTTTAACAAAATTTGGGAATCGAGGGTTTCTTATATATTTCACATCCACATACTTCTTTTTCTCCTTCCCCCATCCCTCTCCCTCTCGAGCTCCCCCTCCGGTGGAAGTCTTCCCCCGGCCGGCGAACCCCGACCGGCGACCGAGCCTGTAAGTCTCCCCCTCTCCTCCGCCCTCTTCCCTAGCTTCTTTTCCGACCATCTCGTCAGCCACCCCGACTTCCACAGCCCTCCCGACCGTGCCCTAACCCTGTTCTCCGGCAATCCGCCGTCTCCCCTCTCATCCCCGCAGCCGACTTCAAGCGTTCCCTCTTCCCCCTTCCTTTTCGACCCCGATTTTCTCCACAGCCCTAAACCCCTCTCCCATGTTCTTCATCCCGACCCCCCCGGAAACCCTAGCTCCGGCGAGCTCTTCGGCTCAGTCCCGACCCGTCGGCTTTTCCCGTGCTTCCCCGCAGAGCCGACCTTGCTGCCCGTGCTTCCCGTGGACGCTTCCCGTTCCGTGCGTGCTTTCCGTAGCCGACCCGATGATCGCAGCCGCGACACGGCGAGGCGACGTCCGTGTCCGCACACGTAGCACGAGTCCGAGGCGTCCCTTCGGATTCCGACTTGCCCTTCGGTATATTTCTGAAACTCTTGGGTTGGTTTTGCTATTTCATATATGCGTGTCGATGATGATTGGTCTGTGTCTCCTACAATTAGGAGACACACGTTCTGATGCTATCGTTTGGGTTCTGCAAATTGGTTGGAACGATCCTCATATCCATGTATTTTCTGGAATAGAGTTTTATAGTGCTTGTGAGAACGTTCTCAGCTTGTTATCATTTGTGATTCATTTTCTTTGGGGAAGTAGGATAAGAAATTTTAATATAATATAAGTTTTATGAATCAGTGAAATGTAATAGAACTATACGTTAGCTAGGATTTTTTTTAGAAAAGTCAATGTTTTGAGAATAAATTGGGGAATCACACACCTAAAGAAACACAAGTAGGGTTGAAAAATATCAGCAAGTTGGAGGGCCATATGATTTTGCCTTTTTAGACTCTTGTTCCATTTGTAGTCAACAAAAGTATGTGTTGTTCTTGTACTAATGCTAGATGAGTAATTTTCAAGGAACTGCAAGAGAACAATTTAGAAGGAACCCACTTTACTGATATGTGCCAACTGACAAGGCTATGGTTTTTGTGAGTTCCATGATTCCTTTTAATGTGGTGACTTACATGTGTATTTACCTTCATTGCTTGTTCCTTACCAACTTTGTTTCTTCAGTTATATGAGAAACAATATCTTAACAGGAAACATACTTGACAACATTGGAAACTGTACCAAGTATTTAGATGAGCTTTAATTCATATTGATCTTGTTTTAGTTAAACAACTAACTATTATCTATGTCAATAGAAGCAAGTTATATCATTTATCTAAGAAATTTTCCTAAGAAGGCCCAGTATTTAGAAGGATATTTGGAAGGTGATATCCATGTTTAAAATAAGGTTGAGGATATTATGCGGGACTGGTAATTAAATTGATATGGCTTCTTCATCAAAACAAGTTAAATACTAGTGATGTTCTTCTTAAAAAGTATATTAATTGTGGTAACATATGTTTAGTCCTAGCATCATGAGGTGGTACGTCTTCTACAACAATTTAGTCCTAACTCAGAAGGAAAAAAAGTAGCAGGAAAGGGAGCAAGACCAACAGCAACAACATACCCTTGAAATATTATGTGCATATTCTAGAACTGTTTGGTTTGTTTCATGAGTGAAGGTAACAACAAAAAATTCTTAAAAATAAGCCCTTGGGTAGGACATAAATATTGTATATAGGCATTCCTCGATAAAATTAAGAAACAATTGGCTCCAAGTACTCGTTATGCATATGAAGTAGGACATAATAGAGATGCAAGGTTAGGCCTTAGGTGCAAGGTCAGCCTTGACATTCTAAATTGGCTCAAATATCCCTTTTTGCCAAATTGGAAAGCTTAGAGCACAAGAGAAATATTGAGCACTCTAATCTTAGTTATGTCATGTATGCATCCATGCATGTTAGTTTGCATTATGTATTGTATATGTTGAGTCATACATCAATTTTCTTTAAGCCCTTAGTATGTGATTCTTTGTTTGTTCTTGACAATAACCAGGTTGTTCTCCTTCGTCCACAATTCTGAGAAGACTCTTGAAGGAAATCAAGCTCATATTATCACCTTGAGGATCATCATCATAATTATGGTCATGCTTGTGATTCTTTGTACTCTTCTTCCTCCAATCTTGAGAAGAATTTTTGTATACTTTGTATATATCATTCTTGGATGTTTGTGATGTACAAACTTTGTATTTGTGATCAATAAAAAGATTGTGTATTATAATATTATGTGTGTGTTGTAACTGGCATATATTGATATTATGTGTGTTTGGTAATTGGATTCTGGAATATATTGATATTATTGTAAACATGTTTATCTTGACGATTGCAAAACGTCAAAAAAAATTCATTTCTTGACGGTTTTTAAACATCAAAAAATATTTTCCTTGACGGTTTTTTCCCGTCAAGAAAGACTTTTCTTGACGGTCATTACCCGTCATCTAGGCCCCCGTCAAGAAAAGTCGACACTTTTCTTGACAGTTTTTTGTTTGTTTTCTTGACGGTTTAAAACCGTCAAGACAAGCTTGTTTCTTGACGGTTTAAAACCGTCAAGAAAACAAACAAAAAACCGTCAAGAAAAGCGTCGACTTTTCTTGACGGGGGCCTAGATGACGGATCCAAAACCGTCAAGAAAAGTCTTTCTTGACGGGGAAAAACCGTCAAGAAAAGCCATTTTTCTTGTAGTGTGTGCACGTCGTCGATGACCCACAACTTTTGCTGAACTGTGTGAATGGAGATACACATGCCTCAGATTGAGTTTGTTGCAGACCTCGATCTCCTCCCTTGCTTAGTGTAAACCCCCGTTCTGATTATGGTTATTTTATTCTCAGTATTTTCATGAGATAATAATTTTGTGTTTTATAAACATTTTTAAACAAATATATACTATATATTAGTGATTTATCATAAAGAATAAATAATGATATAATGATTTTGGCATTTAAACTGAGTTTGTAAATCAGAATTCAAGTGGGGCTTGTTTGCAAAAATCCTAAATTCAAAACCCAGCCAAATCTTTCCCTCTGCTCGAATATAGAATGGTTTGAAAGGATCAAACCACACAATTTCAAATCAGGATCGGCTCTTATCTACTCTCCCCATTGATCACCTATATATATAAAGGATTGGGCAGCCAATTTCCCCTACAATCGACCCCTGGCCGTTCTCCAAACCCTAAAATCTCTCCTGCGCCCCCTCGAGTTCGCGGAGTCTACGTATTCAGAAAGTGTTTGGCAAGTGGAGGCTTTTGACTTCTCAAATAAGGTAATCATCCCCTTTATACAACCATACCAATTCTTCAAGCAAGTTAGTTTCATCATGAGACATAGGTGATTGTCTTAATTCCTTAAAGAATCAAGGATAGAGAATACAATGTTAGTGTACCTGTCATATGGCAATGGAAAAGTTTTAGGGAGGAGCAAACTGCTAGGTGTAGAGGCCAATGTTAGATGTATATAGGTTTTAGCAAAACCTGGGTATCCTAGAAATAACCATCGGGTAGCAGTCAAAGGGGACTCCAGTGCAACAAATACATAGAGGAGACTAAGGCACAGGTGAAATTGTGAATACATATCCCTGTGCGAGTAGCCATGAGCACATGCCAGGGTTAATAAATGACAACTGATGGGGATGTGATCTTAGGTACTGTGTCTACAGAAAACAGGGCATAATAATATCATGTTTTAGAGTACACCTAGGACTAGATGTTGCCCATGACTTCAAGTGCCATGCCTCATAGTGTATCCCAGGAAAACCATAGGACATCTCAACACACCTAATGTAGCACCAGAATAGGCCTTTAACTATCGTAGTACAGTGGAAATTTGCCTTGGCTAAAGGTCTAAGGTTGGTATTAGAACTACCTATAGGTGTCAGCGCCTAGAGGGAACCCAAGTTTGAGTAGAAGACACCTGTATATAATGTATCATAGGCACATTGGATTTTACCTGGATCCTGGTATTGTGGGTATAGTCTTGATGGGTACTTGAATATAGGGAATTATACAGTATAGGAATTTATGAAGTTTTCACTGGAGTATCAGGAAGCAGGGGATATATATTAATATGGCCAAGAGAGGTTGATGTATCAGGATGCACTGATACATCAGTACATAACTGTACCAACATATCAGTGTCCAGTGAGATTGATGTAGATGTTATCTGTCCTAGTAGGAAACCACATACAGGTTGTAGATAAGTATATAGTGGTGACGTACCCATAGGAAAGAGGGTCAGTGGTTTCACCTAAACAATGGGATGTAGATGTGTGCGTGTGTGGCTATAAGTGATACTCTCGTGCGTTAGTGCATCAGGAATTAGAGTTAGCTGGTATCATTAGTTAGAGGGGAATAGGTCAGGAAACCCTGACCTCTTATACCAATAGGCATGGATAATACTATGTGAATGTGGGTTAATGGGAAGTACATGGCTAGGCTACTGTAGGTGTACCACCTGAGCACCCTGGGTGACCTTGGGATACAGAGGGGTGACCATATGTATGTCAGTCATATGTATAACAGGGATAGATAGATGTATCAAGGTCCCTATTAGGTGTCAAGGGCACAGGATGCATCATTGCCTAAGAGTTATCAGAGGACCCTAGTCTTAGAGGAATAGATGAGACAATTAATTAGACTAATAGGTACCAGCGTATGGAATACTCAAGGTGAGCTGACATGGTAGTTGCAAAGAATTTGCAAATAGAGGGAGTAGAGCTCCTGGGTCTAGTGGTTAGTTTTATTCGAGTAAAGCTTACAATGTTTATGAGGTCTCAGGGCTGTTTAGGAAATTAAGGGCTGTGTGAGTAGATGATATCAGTTAATGAGTAGGCATGAAGGGTTAGTTATAATCAAGATATGTAGCATTGAGAATATGAGATTAAGGTAATAGAGGGAGTTCAGACCAATAGTGTTGTTGTAGGTCAGAAGGTTAAGAAAACGAGTACCAAACATCAAGGTGGTATCAGAGGGTCGAGTTGTATCCTACATAGCATCACTCATACTATGTAACCTTCCATGACCACTGGCACAAGTACAACCACCTGCCCAAAGGTATGAACTAAATATTAGGGTGTATGGCTTAGCCTTGTGTAATGCTCTACCCTGCTCTGTTTCTATGGGTACCCTGCACTCATATTTCATGCCTATTATAGTACAGTTGTGTGGGTCCAAGCCATGGTTGCAGGATGAAATCCAAAGGGTACTATTCCCAGACACAGGTATCCGGGTTAAATAAGTAGGATTAGCAAGGAAATTCAGTTTCTATGAATACCATGGTGGTATACAGGTATTTTAAGTATTAGATATATATATGTACCATTCACTTTGAGAGTTGGTTTTACTCCTGCTATGTGTTGAGCAACCAGGTCGGTATGAACAATAGGCAGGAATGGATGCCTGCACATAATTTTAGGCGCATGAAGTACTAATAACAGGGGTAGAATTGAAAGATACCAAAGTGTAGCAGAGGTTGAGTTTAAACAACAATAATATTAGTCACATGTATAAAGGGCTGCATATACAATAGATGGTACTTCAACAATATGGAACATGGCACTTAAGACAAAGGGGCATTGGGCTACCAGTATACAGAATAAGACTTCCACCTACATAGAAGCCTGGGGACCTGTGAGTGCCATAAACCTACACTAAATTCAGAGATTACCATTTGATAGATGGCACATGTGGGTAGGGGTCTATGAGTGTACCTGATTATTGTGAATTGAGCAGTAGAACATCATAGAACATAAAGAACAATAGGAAGGTGGATAGAGTGTAATGCCTAAGTAGTATGCTTAAGTAAGAACTTAGTAGCAGGGAACACCAAAGACTGGGTATAAGTAAGGGACCTAGTAACTATACATGGAATAGGTAAAGGGATACCCCAAATGTATATTAGTCTAAGTAAAGTAGGCTAAGGGGATCCAACCCAAAGCATAAGGGTAGTCGGCACTAACTCAAGAAAGACTTATTGTAGTTCATTTTCATATGTTAATTAGAAATTTATAAATACAGGTTACTTGGACTTTGACCCAACACTTGGCCAGTATACACAGCTCAGGACCACAGGCAAGTATACATTGCCCTTCTTTACAGCTTTATTTGCATGCGTTGTCTTTCATTATTCAGTTGTTGATATGTGTTTCTTCATCATTATATAGCCCTTGTTTACAGTTAGTCTTGTAGTCATATTGGGCATGTTCCACACTTGTGCTTGATCGAGTCGCCTCATAGAACGAATGCGCTATATTTGAACTGCTATTTCCTATTATCGTTTTCTCAACCTGCGAGTCCACACTAGGGACGAGGGTTGACTCTTTACACCTGCGAGTCCACACTAGGGGCGAGGGTGATTGCCTTGAACTAACCTGCGAGTCCACACTAGGGGCGAGGGTTAGTAATTAGTTTCAAACCTGCGAGTCCACACTAGGGACGAGGGTTTGGTTATTTGTTGATCTCGTGTTCACTTGTTTTTCTTTCAGCAGTTCATTTATGCGTAGTTGTTCATATTCGTGTATTGCTTAGCCTTTTTTTATTTTATCCTGGATTTTCTCCTTACATGATAAACTGTTAGAAAGGCTTGTATATTATGTATCTTGCTAGTCCTCTGAGGACCTGATGATCTCTTCAGGTTTAGCCGAACATTGAGCCAGGTATACGCGAGCAGGTTTGAGCCAGCATTGGACCACGGTATCACCGCAACTGAGGGTATCTTGATGATTTAGCAGTTTGGGCTCAGTTATTTTATTTTCATGTTTTATGTTGTTCGCGTCTATTGGTAGTGGATTTGTGTCCACCGGACGTAACTTGAACTCTTAATAAGTAGGATACTTCATTTTATATTATCATTCTATATTCAGTCTCATATGAGTCGATTGTGTCATATTTATGTGGATGAGATCTAGACTGCCTTGTTTGTTCTATAGACATTATGACTTGTATATGTATTATAAAGCGTTCTACCGCCGACACTGCAGCGTAGGCTGGACTTGGACACGCCTCGTATCCGAAAAGAGGGTGCGGGTCATGACAAGTTTTTTTGGTAGCCCATGCAGGTCATGTTAATCACTTCGGTTACGTCACTGTACCATCGTGAGCCTACACAAAGGATTAGAAACTTAGGATCTCATCCACGTGTCTTGAAAACACTATTGATCTCTATCCTTGATTTCTATTGAATCTTTGACTTGCATCCTGCTTGAAATCTTCATTCCGTCTAATGTTTTCTTTCATTGCAGTAAATGGATTCTCAAGACAGGGATAACGCTTTCCTAAACACCCCACTGACTGCAGGAGGATTCTTCACGTACATGACCCCACCGACGCAGGGAGGCCAACTTACTCAGATGGGTAATTCGTCTCAGCCGTAATTCTCAAAATTTTGCAGAGATAATATTCCACCACCTACGTAGTTTCCTCCGCAAACTCCACTACTAGCACCCGTTCTGCCTTCAGCATCTGCCCCACCACCAGCACAAGTTCCGTATCCAGCGTACGTTCTCCATCCAGCATACGTTCCACACCCAGCACCTACCATGCACCCAACACCGGCGATGTATCCAGCTTCCACCATGCATCTAGCACCAGCGACGTATCTAGCACATGTCCTGCCTCCGCCACCTGCACTGGACAACGTTGCTCTCCTCGAAATCTTCCAGTAGCTCATCACTTACCAGACATGGCAGGCCGACGTCTTTCGCGACACTTTGAGATAGGCTCTCCAGACTAGAGACGCTCCACGACCGCGCCCTGGAACTTCTAAGAATTTTATGGACCTTAGGCCTAGGGAATTCAAAGGGACGGAAGGGATTCTTGTACCCACAATTTTGTTTTATAAATTCATGAAGGAATTAAAACCTAATTGAATGCATTTATTTATTTTTAAGAAGGGATTATCTATTTATTTGATTTTTTTATAGTATTAGTAAGTTGGGCCTGGCCCATGAGCCAAGCCTTTAAAACCATTCAGTTTTGTGTTAATAAGCCATTGCTTATTTTCCTTCCTTGTGAACCAAGAGGAGGAAGTTGAATTCAACTCCTCCAACGGCCATCACTGCTGGAGCTCCCTCCCATGTATTCCTAACAAACTCCTTCTCTTTTTAATTTCCTTCCAATTTTTCCCTTTTTTGGATTTTTGTTTGATATATAAAGCAACCCCACACTCTTCTTCCTGATCATTCTTCCTCCTCCTCAATTCTTCTTCTCTAAGCATTAATGGCGACAATATCAGAACCCTCCCTGGAAGCAAGAAGACAGTGAGCGAGTTCTATTCTCTTCACCAGATCGACAGCAACAGCAGGTGAGCATCGAGAAGTTTTGTTCAGACCTAAATCTTAGGATATTGGAAATTAATAATTCTGTTTTCTCTTGAGAATCAGTCGATCAACTCTTCATTCTTGGGATTTTGATGAACTCTGGAAGATTGTCTTCGATTCAGCAGATCTAGGTAAGTGGATATTATTATTTTTTCTGAAATTGTTATGAATTTGGGGATCGACTCTGTTTTGATAAATTTTATATCAGGGTGTTATTATTTGAACACTTGATCGATCGGTTCCTCACCTTCGAAATTCAGGAGAGGTAAGATCTGATCTAATTATTTTGATTTGAATGATTGAACTGTTCGTCATTCGAATTTCCTGAATTAGTGTGAATTGACCTTCCTTGTAAATCGATTGTTCCTTGTAATTTGTTCAATCAGGAATCATCAACTGATGAGCAGTTGCTCGATACTTGCTGACTCCTAGAAATGTTGAGGTAAATCTTGTTCAAGTCCTTTTGACATAGGAATTTGGTTGTTCCTTGATTGCTCGAATGATGGTGTCTTGATCTTTGGATTTCGTTGAAGCTGATCAAATCAGATGATACATTAATCTGCAGTTGATCGGGATCATAGTGAAGTGTATTTTTGGGATTCAATTGCACTATCAGCTCGTGTCCGGTTTAGAGACTCACATTTCAGGTAATCCCTGAACTAATGTTGAAGTAGATGCTTGTAACCATAGAGCAATGGCACGAGTAGTTGTCTACCATAAGATTTAGTGCATAAGTTATCTAGGATCAATTTTAGTTTTCTGTGGAGTAAATCTGGAGAATATATCCATGTTAAATAAGCTACTGATTTGAAGTAAGTAAACTCAGTTTTTGATATCATGATGCATGAGTTGAATAGGACTGTAGTTGATATTCAATTCCTATTTTAAACCCGAACCTAATTACTTTTCAGTCTGTAGTTATAAATGAGAAGTGAGAAATCTTTTGATTGTGTCAGTAAGATTTGGAAACCCATATATGTGATTGAGTTTATCATTGTAATCCTGAATCTAGGTTCTACTTGGGCTTTATTTTGAACTGGATGTCTATATCTATGGAATTCCAGTTTTTAAAATGATATTCATGTGTTACTTAAATGTCAGGTAAACCTGGGAATGAGTGGGTGATTGTGTCTTGATCGAATCCTGCTTATTAACAGGGTATAATTTGAATCCTGTTTTATTTGATGCATTGGGGAGAGGGATATTTGGACTGAATTGATGTCTTGATTTGAAGAATGAACCCAGTATCAGCTTTGGGCTGTATTCCTGGACCCTATTTTTAGCAACCTGCAATTCCTCGATTGAGAGGAAAACGAGTTGTTAATCCATTCATTCTCCTTTCTAAACATCAGTCATTTAGATGTGTCTCAAATTTGGGAAAAATCTAGGTATAACTCGAAGAGTATCAGGTAAATGGTTAGTAACCTGTCACTTAGATGAAACACTGGATTTGGAAGTTTGGTTTCTCATTTGATTTTTAAGGATGAAATTGATATGTTCAGTTTGGGATTTAACTTTCAATATGTAGCTAAGTATGACAGCTAGTAGGTTGTTAACTGATGCATTAGAATTAGAGATTAGGATGTCTAACTAAATGGGATCTCTATGACAGTTGGTGATGAAACAGCAGTTTTGTCGACCTAGTGGTACCAATGTCCTTTTGTCTCTACAGTTGCTTTTATTTTGTTGTTTGTCAATTGTATGGCTTGGGGGTTGATTATGGTTGGGGTATGGAACTGTAAACCAGTGTGGAAGAAATCCTATTCTTTTAAAACTCACAGTTGCATGAATAAGGATAATGTCAAGTGTTCAAAGGGGCACTCTGTTGACAGTAGGCTAATTGAACTTTTGAATTGGTTACCTGGATATAACAGTAAGGATATGGCCTAACTTTGCATAACAGTAACATGTGGGCTTTTGTATAAATGGTGGAATGACTGAAATTATTAAAGAGGGGTTAGAATCATATGCAGTACCTTGGTAAAACTGGTAAAACCTGAGAACTCAATCTCAGTACACTGGTACTGAGAATAAGGAAAGACCCTGTTATGCAATATAATCCACATTGGGTATAAGAATAGGCACTAGCAAAAATAAGTTCTTGATTATTTATTTACCTCTATCCTAAAAATCTTTTTATATATATAAACTTATGTTCAGTTTTTACTCTTTTGTTATAAGTTAAATTTCTATAAATAGTATTCAGAGTTACCTTGTCTATTGTTCCTATAAAATATTTTCTGGGATAAATCAAGTAATATAGCAATGTCACTTTAGGAAGTAAACCATATGTTATAATCCTACAATCCTTAGTGTTTAAACCTTGGTTAGTTATTACATCACATGTTTTGGACAAGATAATAGCAGTAATTGGGTAATCAGTAATGAGTAGAACTTGACCAACTTATACTTAATAAACCAGGAGGACATCCAGCTCCACTGATTACCTGTACCTTCCTGGAGCAAGGCAAATACTTTTTTACGGTCTTGTGCATTTACATATCTTGTACCTTTCTTGTGACATGTCATGGCACGATATCTCGTACCCCTGTATTTCATGTTCCTGTACTTACTTGTGTCGGGTGGGGAAATACACTAGCTATGTGACCAAACCCGGTTACTATATTCATGTAGATAGCTTAGGCCTCGCATCATGCATGCGGACCCTAAGCCGTACCTATATTCATGTACTCCTGTACATGCTCATGTACTCACCCCAGACGGTCACATAGGCTAGATGTATTTCAAACATGGTGCACTTGTCATGTCTTGTATTTCAGATTCATGATTACATTCCTGTACTTTAGTTCCTGTACTTTTCTTCCTGTGCTTTCATTCATGTACTTTCATGTTCATTTTCCTGTATTTCATATTCATGTTCTCATGTACTTATTCTCCATATCATGTTCTTGTTCATTACCTAGAACTGTACTTTGTTCCGCTCCTGACTAGAATATATTACAGGTGAGATGGAGACTTTGTGTGATACCTATTATGGCCGAGAGCCTGTAGATGCAGTAGAGCCAGCTGGAGTTGCTCTTGTCTTAGAGGCTGAGGAAGCCTAGTGCATTACCTTTAGTAGTTTCTATTCTGCTTGTATTGAGACTATCAGACTTTATTTTAGCTGGATGAATGTAATAACTTTGAGACATGTATCTAGATTTGGGATTCGTTTATAGATGTTGTGTTTCACATTTACTCATATTTATCTGGTTAGTTTTCCCTAGATTGGTACAGCTTACTTCATCGTGTCTAACGACGAAGGCTGGGCGTGTCCGACTCATGTCCGATTATTCGAGAGCGGGTCGTGACATATTTTTAGTGGTGGCCCATGCAGGTCTATCCTAATAGTACCTAGGTATTAGTGTACTATTGGAGGATTTGATAAAACTAGGAAAACTTGAATCACAGCATAGGAAATCGAGTACATCGGGTATATATGGATATTATATAAACATTTACATTTACTTGTAGGTTAGGTTTTTATCAATCATGAAGTTTTTTTTTGTTGCAGGATGGTCGCTACGAGGAAGACCGCTGATCAGCCGTAAGTTGCAAGCAGCTCGGGACAGTCTGCACCAGACGTTCCATTAGATCAGCTTCCGCCACCGCCTCCAATCTTTCCTCCGCTACACCTGACGATGACTTTCGACGACGCTCAGGTGATGGTCATGTTCCAGCAGTTCTGTAGCACCCAGTTTCCCAAATGAAGATAATTTTGAAATTTCATGTTTATAATTATTTTAATAATGATATTTAATTCATGATATAATTTTTGGTGATTTTAAATCATTTTAAAATTATTTAAATCAATGACTTGTGGTTTTGACGTTTTGCTAGTGAAACCCTAGAGACTGTTTGACCTAGAGCCTAACCATGTGATTATGATAATTTAATATCATTTTTGGCCTAAGGATATTTTTGCATTTGACCTCTTTGAATTATTTTGATATTATTTTATTATTTATGATATTGTTTTGGGGTTATTTGAGTCGGGTTCGAATTTCAACTTAATCCGACTTGAAACGGGGACCGGGGGTAGTTTGACTCTAGTGGGACCCACACACTAGTTAGGCATGGCCCACATGATATTAATTTTAGTCCACATGATAGAAATATTTTAGTTAGAGATTAGACTAATTATTACGGATAAGGTTAGTGTGATTAGAGACTTTAGAATGACTAATTTAGCCCCAACCAATTAGCCCTTTCCTAATACTCATATAATAGGTTAGTGGGGGCAATTTGGACCTTACATAATAGAAAAAATAGCCCCATATGGCCAGCCACTTTGGGAGAGGATAGGCTCAAGTTCATTTCATTATTCTCATCCACACTCTCTCTCTTGTTCTTCCCCAAATTCCTAGAGAGCAATCCCTAGAAATTTCTCCACCAAATCCTTCCATTTCACCACCAAATCTTCTTCTTTTCTTCTCCATTCTAGCCAAGGAGGAAGCTACCCAAGTTTGGGAGGATTCAGAGCTCGTTTGTGTCCTTTTGGAATCTCTACGTGTCGGTGTCGTTCCGGGAAGGCTTTTCTTCGATTCGATCTACCGGAAGGTATAAATCCCTTCTCCTTTTTATTTCCTCATGCATATAGGTCTATTTTGAACCCATAGGAATGACCCCCATAGTTGTATCTCCATTTGTGTCCATTTTGTGTCCATTTGGAGGTCATAAGAGTGTCCTTTGTGTTGTGGTTGTGTCCATGTGAGAAAATCCCAAATTTGGACACACTATGTGTTGTTGTTATGTATGAATGAATTATTACATGTTTAATCTCATATTTTTGTATTGGAGATGTGTTCTATAGTGTCTCATATATATATATTAGTGTAGAGAGTGAGTTCTTGATATATTATGTTATATACTTGTGTTCTTTTGTCTCAAACTACCCAAATCCGTCATGATTTTTATCCACGTTTTTAATTTTAGCCCTAACTTAGAAATATCATAACTTCTTGCTCAAAGCTCGGTTTAATCTCCCATTTTTTTTAAAAGAAGGGTATTGAAGTTAGCTTTCCAAAAACATGTATTTATAGGCCTAATTCTTTCTGTAACTTTCTGGAGAATTATTTGAGTGTCAGCTGTACGAAAGACAAACGCGTTCTCAGTATTTTCGCGATTTCGGAAGTTTTCGGAAACGCGATCCGTTTAAAGTTTCGGAAAGCTAACACATAGATCTATAACATACTTTAATCCTAAATTTTAATTCATGCTGAGATGGTACAGTATTGATTATTAGTAGGAGTTACTATTCGGCATATGCATTTTGTGCACCCTTGTGTGTATAATGTTCTATTTGATTTTAATCCATGTTAATGTATATACATTATGTAATTAAATAGAGAATGCAAGCATGAGTAAATGGTTAAATAAATGATGTATGTGGTGTAAGTATCCTATCTAATGTAAGCATGTATAGGTATGGCTTGTAATGAATATGTAGGTTCCATAGTATGTAATGTATGGTGCATATAGTGGTACAAGAGAATAAATGAATGATGAATGAATGCAAGCATGAATGTAATGTAAAAATAGATGTAATATATGCAATATACAAGTTAATGAGATGTAATGTTCTATGTTAACACAAATCCTATATTACCTCATGTACCCCCTTACACTATGTTGACACTATCACACTTGACATATTGTTCACTTACACTTTGATACTCTTTGATATGTATACACTATGTATGCCCATTTAACTCTCACTTGCCCCTTTTGCCATGTTCACATACACACACATAGCCTCTTAAATAAGTATTTATGAATATAGTTAACTTAGCTATGTATGTATATTATATATATGTTAGCATATTGTGTTGTAATATATAAGTTTATATAACCATTTGAAATGCCATAATTATAGACCTAATGTTGAATACCAATATATGCATGTGTATATATGTGTAGACATATATAGCTTAAAGTAATAGATTACCTAGTGTATATCCAATGTGAATTCTTGCCTATTTGAGTATTGAATAATTGCATGCTATATAGAGTTGCGTGTATGTTGGCTTGTATAGCCTTGTATTGATGTGTGCTTGCTAGGATAGTCTTGGTTAGGCCTAGTAAGACTTGCTGGGTTAGGACATGACCTAGTTTGACCTAGTTTGACTAGTGCAGTTGACCAGAGTTGACCAAAGGTTGACTTTGGCCTAGTTTGACCTATATTCATGTAGAATACATTGTAGTGCTTTATATTACTATTCTGGACTTGTTGTGACTTGTGCTGTTCTGATTAGGAGCCAGACACCCCTCCTTGGACAGTACGTTTCATTTTGGACACTCAGATACAGGCGAGTACATTCTCTGATCATTTCATATCCTGCTTAGAATTATTTCCTGCAGTAGATTACTTTACTTGTACTGTCACGTTGGTCACACGGATTAGTACTATATGGATCCTTTCTTGAGATGTTATCCTTAGGGAGCATCGGGTACTCTATATTCTGTGCGTTTCACTTTCATAGCGTATCATATGCTTCTTGGTTCTTTGATCACTTACGACATGTACCCTCATGATCGTAGAGTCTTCCTGGAATCTTACACTGTTGGGTTACCCCCAGAATCCCCATTTCTATGGGACTTACACTGTTGGGTTACCCCCAGAATCCCTATTTTTATGGGACTTACACTGTTGGGTTACCCCCAGAATTCCCATTTTTATGGGACTACTATGTATCACCTTCGGGGTCTACCACCCTTCGGGGGCTTATCACCTTCGGGGTCTATCACCTTTGGGGTCTGTTACATAGCATCATATAACATAACCTGGCTGGATCCTTGTGTATTGATCGGGGGTACGAGGGGAGTATTACATGTTCATATTGTACTCTGACTCACTAGTCACTGCTAGTTTCCTATGTATAGTAGATATTTCTATTATAGTTCTCTCTCTGTTTACATACTGCACTTCTTTCAGTACTTGTATCTTACTTTACTGCATGTTTTTACTTTCTAACCTGCTATGATCTGTTGAGATGTACTGTAATCGCTCCAGTCCTGACTGGACCTATTGATAAATTTTACAGATAGCTTGGGGATTGCCTGCTAGCCTAGAGGAGACACAGTAGAGGTTGTTTAGGTAGTTATTTCATTTTGTCTGGAGTTGTATTTACTTTGTGGATTCTGTATCTGTATTTGAGTTTTGAGATGTATTTCTGGGATTATGTATCTTAGACACTTAGACTTCTATCTCCTGTATCTCTTTTGGATTTCATGTTTTATCTATCCTTATCATGCTCTACCTTAGATGTGATTGAGTCTGTATCTGCTATGTCACCCCCATTCGGGAAGTATAAACTGTTTAGTCTTATACTGTTAGATGCATTGAGACCTAGGACAGCGTTCTACCACCGACACTGCGGCGTAGGCTGGGCGTTGTTACGTTCTCGTGCCCAAACAGTGGATGCGGGTCGTGACACATTTTTAGTGGTGGCCCGTGCAGGTCGAGACTAAAAGTGTAGTGGTATTCGAACTAGAGTACCACTACAGCCTGCAGTAGGATTAGGATATATTTTGAAGATACTCAATCACAGTTAGGAACCCTTGAGAGATTCCTGGGACGACCCTTGAGAATCTTATTTTAACTTCGATTTAAAAACTCTCTTTTTCCTTGATTGTTTTATCTTTATTTTCTGCTGTTGAATTTGATGGATTATTGTTGAATTTGGATTTGTATTTATTGATTTTGATGGAAGATTGTTGAATTTTGAATCTTGACGATTAGCTGTAGCATCCGAATTTGTATTTATATGATTGAAGGATTTTGTTCATTTTTGAGTTTGATGTTCGTTGATAAATTTGATTTGATTTTTGGGTATTCATTGTTGATTTAATTTAATTTTTGGCAAGATAAAATTATATGGGCTAGGTCATCTATGTTATGGAATCTAGTCTTTTATAGTCACATTAGCCAGCATGGTGAGGACATATAGTCTGACTCTGGATATATTTCTCGGGTGTGGAAATTTAAGATTTTCGTAGCCAAGCATGCGGCACCGCAAAAATGTTAAATACCATGATTCTAGAGATATGTGCATAAGTCAAGGGCTCTGTGATTATCGTAGCCTTGCTCACTAGTATGACGAGGATTTAGAGTACCATGATTTTGGATAGACGCATATGATTATCAGATTGTACCTTAAATGTTTTCGAACATGTTTTTGCTACTTTTGTTTCAGTCATTCAAAAAAAAGAGAAGGAATTATTGTTGTTTTGTTTTGTTTTGTTTCTCATTGTTTACTTAGGATATAGCTTTAGCTATTTTTATAAACCTTGTGTAACTTCTTACAAAAATTTATTTCTTCTTAATACAATAAACCAATGATTTTGCTAGGCCTTATTTTGGATTTGGTATTATAATTCTTGTTTCAAAAAAAAATGGGTCCCTTTTTTAAATAGATAAGCAGAACAGATTCTATTATCATTCTTTTCCTGCCAATATTTTTACTACCATCATTCCTTGTCTTATATACCTGTCCTGATTATATCAATTCCTTGTCTCGTATATAATTCTGTCAGCTATACCTTGACAACTCTTGAATCTTTATATCATTTTGCCTGAGAAATGTTAAGGAAGTGACGTAAATTATGTAGCTCAGCGAAGACGTAATTGGTTATTTTATGATGATCTAAAGGAAATCAAATATGGAGTATTCCATATGGAAACTTGAGATAGAAATGTGGTAAAGATCTCGAATAGAATAAAGAGATGTATACTGCCAATCTGGAAATAATTACATTTAGAGAAATTTTGGGGTTATGAGATAGTTTATAGGTGTATTCAAAACTAATAAGGATGTTCAAGGTCAACCTAGTTTTGAGAACTTAGAAAATCTTTGTTATTGATTCTTGGGAACTATTACAAGACTATGTAGAAATTTAGAGATGAAAAGGAGAAGTGAGAATTTTATTGTATTAAATGATTATAAAAAATTGAACTAGATATTTTAAGAGGGTGACTAGAGACAGAGAGAACACAAGGATTTTACGTTATAGAAATTATTTTAGATGATTGGAAGAAATTATGGAATTCAAAAGGATAACATTTGAAGGTGAACGTCGAAGAAAATATGAAGGTTAATTTATAAACAAGAATAAATTTGTGTGATATAGTGGTATTGGAGTTAAATTAAATACGAGACTTGATTTAAACAAGTCCAAGGATTCCATAAACTGGATTAGGTTTCAGATCTAATTTAGAACGAGGTGAAAGAATTTGGAAACTTGATTAAATGGATAAGTGTTTATACCTAATCAAGAGGGGTATGCTTCGTGGAAAATATTTTGGAAGTTAAAGATTTTGTCTATGGTGATTGTGGTAAAGGTTTAGATGACTGAAGGTTATAAAATTTCGATGATAGTTATATAGAGGTTGATTTTCATATTGGGACTTGTGGAATATATATATATATATATATATATATATATATATATATATATATATATATATATATATATATATGATTTGGCAAATGATAAACTGATAGTATTACAGAGGGATGAATCGCTGACTTCGTACGAAATCTTTTCCTGTTTTCTCTAAAAAGGGTTTTTCAATATCATTGAATCATAGTTTCCTTAATCACGACCAAATCAACTTCGATTATCTTTTCTTATCTTTGGTTGTACTAATTGAATCAAATTTGATTGTGACCTGAATCTCTATCCTTGTATGCTCGATCTCAGACTTTGTTGAACCTGTCCTCCATATTGCCTAAATCTTGTTTTCCCCCAATTTGATCAACTTAGATTGTATCGAGACTAAATATTCTTAATGTGTATTGTGATTGGAATTTTCCATGAAATTGACTTTCATTCTTTAACTTTGATTTTGATTTTTCTGAACCCTTTAAAGATAATTGGTAGTTACTTTTCTTTATTTTTATGATAAGTACCAGTTTTTATATAGGATGGTAGACTGCCTTACAGTTTTGATGGTTTGTTGTTTCTGTAACTTCTCTAGTTTAACACCCTAGATTGCTTGTGTGTTTTGATACCCCATGACCGTTTTGGTTTAGCATGACTAGTATACCTAGATGAGACTTTCACTACCACCGTATGCTATGACCCTGTACGTCATCCTTTTTGATCACATGATTTGTTTTAATCTGGGACTTTGACTTTGGGGTTTGACCTAGAGGGAGTATGGACATTTTAATTTCGAGGACGAAATTTTTTTAAGGTGGGTAGAGTTGTAGCACCCAGTTTCCCAAATGAAGATAATTTTGAAATTTCATGTTTATAATTATTTTAATAATAATATTTAATTCATGATATGATTTTTGGTGATTTTAAATCATTTTAAAATTATTTAAATCAATGACTTGTGGTTTTGACGTTTTGCTAGTGAAACCCTAGAGACTGTTTGACCTAGAGCCTAACCATGTGATTATGATATTTTAATGTCATTTTTGGCCTAAGAATATTTTTGCATTTGACCTCTTTGAATTATTTTGATATTATTTTATTATTTATGATATTGTTTTGGGGTTATTTGAGTCGGGCTCGAATTTCAACTCAATCCGATTTGAAACGGGGACCGGGGGTAGTTTGACTCTAGTGGGACCCACATACTAGTTAGGCATGGCCCACATGATATTAATTTTAGTCCACATGATAGAAATATTTTAGTTAGAGGTTAGACTAATTATTACGGATAAGGTTAGTGTGATTAGAGACTTTAGAATGACTAATTTAGCCCCAACCAATTAGCCCTTTTCTAATACTCATAGAATAGGTTAGTGGGGGCATTTTGGACCTTACATAATAGGACAAATAGCCCCATATGGCCAGCCACTTTGGGAGAGGATAGGCTCAAGTTCATTTTATTATTCTCATCCACATTCTCTCTCTTGTTCTTCCCCAAATTCCTAGAGAGCAATCCCTAGAAATTTCTCCACCAAATCCTTCCATTTCACCACCAAATCTTCTTCTTTCCTTCTCCATTCTAGCCAAGGAGGAAGCTACCCAAGTTTGGGAGGATTCGGAGCTCGTTTGTGTCCTTTTGGAATCTCTACGTGTCGGTGTCGCTCCGGGAAGGCTTTTCTTCGATTCGATCTACCGGGAGGTATAAATCCCTTCTCCTTTTCATTTCCTCATGCATATAGGTCTATTTTGAACCCATAGGAATGACCCCCATGGTTGTATCTCTATTTGTGTCCATTTTGTGTCCATTTGGAGGTCATAGGAGTGTCCTTTGTGTTGTGGTTGTGTCCATGTGGGAAAATCCTAAATTTGGACACACTATGTGTTGTTGTTATGTATGAATGAATTATTACATGTTTAATCTCATATTTTTGTATTGGAGATGTGTTCTATAGTGTCTCATATATATATATATATATATATATATATATATTAGTGTAGAGAGTGAATTCTTGATATATTAAGTTATATACTTGTGTTCTTTTGTCTCAAACTACCCAAATCCGTCATGATTTTTATCCACGTTTTTAATTTCAGCCCTAACTTAGAAATGTCATAACTTCTTGCTCAAAGCTCGGTTTAATCTCCCATTTTTTTTAAAAGAAGCGTATTGAAGTTAGCTTTCCAAAAACATGTATTTATAGGCCTAATTCTTTCTGTAACTTTCTGGAGAATTATTTGAGTGTCAGCTGTACGAAAGACAAACGCGTTCTCAGTGTTTTCGCAATTTCGGGAGTTTTCGGAAACGAAAACGCGATCCGTTTAAAGTTTCGGAAAGCTAACACATAGATCTATAACATACTTTAATCCTAAATTTTAATTCATGCTGAGATGGTACAGTATTGATTATTAGTAGGAGTTACTATTCGGCATATGCATTTTGTGTACCTTTGTGTGTAATATAATGTTCTATTTGATTTTAACCCATGTTAATGTATATATATTATGTAATTAAATAGAGAATACAAGCATGAGTAAATGGTTAAATAAATGATGTATATGGTGTAAGTATCCTATCTAATATAAGCATGTATAGGTATGGCTTGTAATGAATATGTAGGTTCCATAGTATGTAATGTATGGTGCATATAGTGGTGCAAGAGAATAAATGAATGTTGAATGAATGCAAGCATGAATGTAATGTAAAAATAGATGTAATATATGCAATATACAAGTTAATGAGATGTAATGTTCTATGTTAACACAAATCCTATATTACCTCATGTACCCCCTTACACTATGTTGACACTATCATACTTGACATATTGTTCACTTACACTTTGACACTCTTTGACATGTATACACTATGTATGCCCATTTAACCCTCACTTGCCCCTTTTGCCATATTCACATACACACACATAGCCTCTTAAATAAGTATTTATGAATATAGTTAACTTAGCTATGTATGTATATTATATATATGTTAGCATATTGTGTTGTAATATATAAGTTTATATAACCATTTGAAATGCCATAATTATAGACCTAATGTTGAATACCAATATATGCATGTGTATATTTGTGTAGACATATATAGCTTAAAGTAATAGATTACCTAGTGTATATCTAATGTGAATTCTTGCCTATTTGAGTATTGAATAATTGCATGCTATATAGAGTTGGGTGTATGTTGGCTTGTATAGCCTTGTATTGATGTGTGTTTGCTAGGATAGTCTTGGTTAGGCCTAGTAAGACTTGCTGGATTAGGACATGACCTAGTTTGACCTAGTTTGACTAGTGCAGTTGACCAGAGTTGACCAAGGGTTGACTTTGGCCTAGTTTGACCTAGATTCATGTAGAATACATTGTAGTGCTTTATATTACTATTCTGGACTTGTTGTGACTTGTGCTGTTCTGATTAGGAGCCAGACACCCCTCCTTGGACAGTACGTTTCATTTTGGACACTCAGATACAGGCGAGTACATTCTCTGATCATTTCATATCCTGCTTAGAATTATTTCCTGCAGTAGATTACTTTACTTGTACTGTCACGTTGGTCACACGGATTGGTACTATATGGATCCTTTCTTGAGATGTTATCCTTAGGGAGCATCGGGTACTCTATGTTCTGTGCGTTTCACTTTCATAGCGTATCATATGCTTCTTGGTTCTTTGATCACTTACGACATGTACCCTCATGATCGTAGAGTCTTCCTGGAATCTTACACTGTTGGGTTACCCCCAGAATCCCCATTTTTATGGGACTTACACTGTTGGGTTACCCCCAGAATTCCCATTTTTATGGGACTTATACTGTTGGGTTACCCCCAGAATCCCCATTTTTATGGGACTACTATATATCACCTTCAGGGTCTACCACCCTTCGGGGGCTTATCACCTTCGGGGTCTATCACCTTCGGGGTCTGTTACATAGCATCATATAACATAACCTGGCTAGATCCTTGTGTATTGATCGGGGGTACGGGGGGAGTATTACATGTTCATACTGTACTCTGACTCACTAGTTACTGCTAGTTCCCTATGTATAGTAGATATTTCTATTACAGTTCTCTCTCTGTTTACATACTGCACTTCTTTCAGTACTTGTATCTTACTTTACTGCATGTTTTTACTTTCTAACCTGCTATGATTTGTTGAGATGTACTGTACTCGCTCCAGTCCTGACTGGACCTGTTGATAAATTTTACAGATAGCTTGGGGATTGCCTGCTAGCCTAGAGGAGACACAGTAGAGGTTGTTTAGGTAGTTATTTCATTTTGTCTGGAGTTGTATTTACTTTGTGGATTCTATATCTGTATTTGAGTTTTGAGATATATTTCTGGGATTATGTATCTTAGACACTTAGACTTCTATCTCCTATATCTCTTTTGGATTTCATGTTTTATCTATCCTTATCATGCTCTACCTTAGATGTGATTGAGTCTGTATCTGCTATGTTACCCCCATTCAGGGAGTATAAACTGTTTAGTCTTATACTGTTAGATGCATTGAGACCTAGGACAGCGTTCTACCGCCGACACTGTGGCGTAGGCTGGGCATTGTTACGTTCTCGTGCCCAAATAGTGGGTGCGGGTCGTGACAAGTTCATGGAGGCTAAGAACCACCAGGCCGCGCAGTTTCCGGCGACGGTTGTTGATGCGCTAAGGACCAGAGAGCCGACAGCACCAGCACCAGTAGTACCTGCAGCACCAGCAGCACCGAGACCAGGGACGGTCAGGGACTATCAGAACCTCTGTCCGATGGACTTTTGGGGCCATAAGGGGATTGTTTATGCGGACAAGTGGCTGGAGAATACGGAGAGGACACTGAAGATGGCACGGATCCCGAATGACCTGAAGGTGGAAGTGGCGAGCATGCGACTCTTTGACCTTGCCAGAGCTTGGTACCGGGAGGAGCCCCAGTTAGCTGAGCCCCAGGTTTCTGGGGCAGATTTTAAAACTCTGTTCAAGGAGAAGTTTTTTTCTGATGTGGAGCGGGATGAGCTTCAGATACAGTTTGAGGCGTTGCAGCAGGGGACCATGACAGTGGCGGAGTACACTTCAGAGTTTACTCGACTCAGCAGGTTCACGGAGAACCTAGTCAGAGCACCGGAGGATCGAGCTTGGAGGTTCAAGAAGGACCTCACTAGGGAGCTGCGACATGCAGTAGCTATTAGTCAGGCGACGACATATGCGAGCATCCTCAAGATTGCTCAGGCAGTAAAGAAGGAGGCAGATCCGAAGCTGGAGATGGATCGGGATATTGGCAACAGCAGTTTCCAGGCACCAGCTAAGAGGGCCCAGACTCAGATTCAGGCGAGGCCACAGCAGCCGACACAGCAGCATTACCGTCCAGCCAGAGTTCGTGCACATCAGCCACAGAGACAGTAGCAGGCAGTTACTTGCGCCTTCTGTTACCGGCCAGGACACCGCTTCGGCGAGTACCGTAAGAGACTCGGGCTCTGCTTATTTTGCGGATCAGACGTACACCAGATGAGGGAGTGCCTACAGACTGTAGTTCGACTGATAGGAGGACCTCAAGGAGCTGGAGGACTACCACCTGCACCACCCAGAACTCTACCAGCTGCACCACAGAGGGTTCAGGCTTTACCTACTCAGTAGCAGTATTTTGCACAGCACCAGCAGCAGAGGAGACTACCACAGCAGGGACGTGCTTACGTCATGGCTACAGTTGAGGAGGATGAGGCAGTGCCAGATGTGATCACAGGTTTTATCCTTTTATATTCTTTCCTTGCCATTGCATTGCTTGATTCTGGAGCCACCTATAGTTTTATATCATATAAGTTTCTGCATAAATACGGCTTCACACCTAAGCCCACTAGGAGGAACTGTCGGATTATGATAGGAGGAGGGGTAATGCCGGTTAGTGAGATGGTATATTTCCCTATTACTATAGCTGGAAGGGAGCTTAGGGCTCGACTTCTAGTGATGTCATTGCCCGGATTTGATATAGTCCTCGGCATCGACTGGATGAGTGACCAGTTTGCTGTAATAGACTGCCATGAAGGAAAGGTGATTTTCAGCCCGCCTGGAGTTCTACCGTTCGAGATCAGCAGACGGATTACAGAGAGGCCAGAGGAAGTCTACTTCGGAACAGTTGCAGAAGACCAGGAGTTGCCGTACCCGCTGATTGCAGAGTATCTCGATGTCTTTCCCGAAGAGTTGCCAGGATTATTGCCAGATCGAGATGTGGAGTTCAGCATCGACCTAGTGCCCGGATCAGCGCCGAAGTCCCAGCATTGCTACAAGATTAATCCAAAAGAAGCTGCAGAGTTGAAGGCCCAGATTGATGAGTTGGAAGGCAAGGATTTTACTCGGTCCAATGCTTCACCCTGGGGAGCACTGGTACTCTTTGTGCCCAAGAAGGATGGGACTGTGAGGATGTGTATCGATTATCGTGCACTCAATAACATCACCATCAAGAATAAATACCCTTTGACACGGATTGATGAGCTGTTTGATCAGCTTAGTGTAGCGAAGGTCTTTTCCAAGATTGACCTTCGGTCGGGATATCATCATATGAAGGTTCGGGAGCATGATATTTCGAAGATAGCTTTTAATACCCGTTACGGCCAGTATGAGTTCTTGGTGATGTCGTTCGTACTCACCAATGCCCCAGCAGTGTTTATGAGCTTCATGAATAAAGTTTTTCACAAGTATTTGGACAAGTTTGTCGTAGTCTTCATTGACGATATTTTGATCTATTCAAAGACCGAGGAGGAGCATGTGGAGCACCTGCGAATTATTTTAGAGATTTTGCAGAAGGAAAAGCTGTACGGGAAGCTCTCGAAGTACGAGTTCTTCCTGGACAGAGTGGAGTTCTTAGGGCATGTGGTGACTGGAGAGGGGATTTCTGTGGATCCTAAGAAGATTGAAGCTGTAGAAGCATGGGCACCTCCTAAGTCAGTAGCAGAGATTCGTAGTTTCCTGGGTCGAACAGGATACTACCGGAAGTTCGTAAAAGATTTTGCCAAAATAGCGGAGCCGATGACCAAGCTTACACGGAAGGACGAGGAGTTCATTTGGAGCGACGCCTGCCAGTCAGCATTTAAAGAATTGAATAGAAGACTCACTATAGCACCAGTTCTAGCTTTGCCATCTGGATCGGAAGGATTCGTCATCTACAGCGATGCTTCAGGAAAGGGCTTGGGATGTGTGCTTGAGCAGAACTAGATGGTCATTGCTTATGCTTCTAGACAGTTGAGGTCTCATGAGAAGAATTATCCTATACATGACTTGGAGCTTGCAGCAGTCATTTTTGCTTTAAACTGTGGAAGTACTACTTGTATGGAGAGAGAGTGGACATCTTCACGGACTATAAAAGCCTAAGTATGTCTTTACTCAAAAGGAGCTGAATATGAGACAGTGCAGATGGCTGGAACTCATGAAGAATTTCAACATCAATCTGCAGTACCACCCTAGGAAGGCGAATGTGGTGGCAGATGCTCTTAGTCGATATTATGTTGCTATGTTTCTTACTATGGAACGACATCTTCTAGAGGACCTTGAGAGTCTAGGGATCGAGATTAATCTTCCAGGAGTTGGAGGGCAGCTGATGCACATGCAGATACAGTTAGGACTGTTAGAGAAGATCAAGGAGACCCAGTTTCTTAATGAGGGACTCCGATGTCTCAGAGGCCAGGCAGAGACAGGATTGCTCGACGACTTCACCATTGCAGCGGATGGATCCCTGAGGCACGGGAACCAGTTGTGTGTGCTCAAGGATCTGCGGAAGGAGGTTATGCAGGAAGCCCACTAGTCGCAGTGTTCTATTCATCCTGGGTCAACCAAGATGTACAAGGATCTGCGGGAGTATGTATGGTGGTATGGGATGAAAAGACAGGTTGCCAGATTTGTTTCCAGATGTCTTGTGTGCCAGCAAGTCAAGGCAGAGCGCTAGAGACCAGCAGGATTACTCCAGCCTTTACCTATTCCAGAATGGAAGTGATAGCATATCACCATGGACTTTGTCTCTGGCTTACCGCGTACGCCTAGTAGCAAGGATGCTATTTGCATTATCGTGGACAGATTGACGAAGTCTGCTTATTTAATTCCGTTCAAGGTTGGGCTGTCGACCGAGAAGCTTATAGACCTCTACATGTAGCAGATTGTGCGGATTCATGGACTTTCCGTAAGCATCATTTCAGATAGGGACAGCCGCTTTATATCATATTTCTGGAGGAGTCTACAGCTGAGCTTGGGCTCACAGTTGAAGTTCAGCATCGCCTATCATCCACAAACGAACGGACAGTCCGAGAGGACCATTCAGACACTGGAGGACATGCTACGGGTTTACGCACTCGACTTTGACGGTTCGTGGGAAGATCACTTGCATATTGTGGAGTTTGCCTATAACAACAGTTATCAGGCTAGCATCGAGATAACCCCGTTCGAGGTACTGTATGAGCGAAGATGTCGTACACCTTTATCTTGGGACGACGTTGGCGAGAGGGCTTTGCTTGGACCAGAGATGGTGGTAGATTCGACCGAGAAGATCAGATTGATCAGAGAGTGTCTCAGAGTTGTACAGGATTGGCAAAAGCACTGGACGGACAGCAGTAGACGACCACTGGAGTTCGCAGTAGGAGATAGAGTGTTCTTGAAGATCTCGCCGACCAGGGCGTCATCAGATTTGGCAGAGGCGGGAAACTCAGTCCGAGGTATATCGTGCCCTTCGACGTAACTGCATGGATGGGTGAGGTAGAATATCGACTAGCGCTTCCAGTTAGCTTGGAGGGAGTACACGATGTTTTTCACGTATTCCAGCTCCGATGCTACATTCCAGATCCGAGCCATGTGGTAGACTATTCAGAGCTAGAGGTGGGTTCGAACTTGACCTACGAGGAGCAGCCAGTGGAGATCCTTGATAGGAGGGAGAAGCAACTGCAGAATCAGACTATACCACTTGTTCGAGTCATGTGGAGACTCCACTCTCCGGGAGAGTCTACGTGGGAGCGTGAGGATGAGATGAGGGATTGATATCCTAGTTTGTTTGCTTGATTGTACTTTTGTGTTTTAGAGAATTTCCATTTCAATAAATAATTTGTATTTTGGTATGAATCATTTTTAAAACATGTTTTTTTTTAAATTTTGGAGACAAATTTTTTGATGGGGGGAAGATTTGTAGCCCCACAATTTTGTTTTATAAATTCATGAAGGAATTAAAACCTAATTGAATGCATTTATTTATTTATTTTAAGAAGGGATTATCTATTTATTTGATTTTTTTTCATAGTATTAGTAAGTTGGGCCTGGCCCATGAGCCAAGCCTTTAAAACCATTCAGTTTTGTGTTAATAAGCCATTGCTTATTTTCCTTCCTTGTGAACCAGGAGGAGGAAGTTGAATTCAACTCCTCCAACGGCCATCACTGCTCGAGCTCCCTCCCATGTGCTCCTAAGAAACTCCTTCTCTTTTCAATTTCCTACCAATTTTTTCCCAGTTTAAACTTTTGTTTGATATATAAAGCAACCCCACACTCTCGTTCCTGATCATTCTTCCTCCTCCTCAATTCTTCTTCTCTAAGCATTAATGGCGACAATATCAGAAGCCTCCCTGGAAGCAAGAAGACAGTGAGCGAGTTCTATTCTCTTCACCAGATCGATAGCAACAGCAGGTGAGCATCGAGAAGTTTTGTTCAGACCTAAATCTTAGGATATTGGAAATTAATAATTCTGATTTCTCTTGAGAATCAGTCGATCAACTCTTCTTTCTTGGGATTTTTTATGAACTCTGGAAGATTGTCTTCGATTCAGCAGATCTAGGTGAGTGGATATTATTATTTTTTCTTATGAAGTTGTTATGAATTTGGAGATTGACTCTATTTTGATAAATTTCAGATCAGGGTGTTATTATTTGAACACTTGATCGATCGGTTCCTCACCTTCGAAATCAAGAGAAGTAAGATCTGATCTAATTATTTTGATTTGAAGGATTGAACTGTTCGTCATTCGAATTTCCTGAATTAGTGTGAATTGACCTTCCTTGTAAATCGATTGTTCCTTGTAATTTGTTTAATCAGGAATCATCAACTGATGAGCAGTTGCTTGATACTTGTTGACTACTAGAAATGTTGAGGTAAATCCTATTCAAGTCCTTTTGACATAGGAATTTGGTTGTTCCTTGATTGCTCGAGTGATGGTGTCTTGATCTTTGGATTTCGTTGAAGCTGATCAAATCAGATGATACATTAATCTGCAGTTGATCGGGATCATAGTGAAGTGTATTTTTGGGATACAATTGCAGTATCAGCTCGTGTCCGGTTTAGAGACTCACATTTCAGGTAATCCTTGAACTAATCTTGAAGTAGATGCTTGTAACCATAGAGCAATGGCACGAGTAGTTGTATACCATAAGATTTAATGCATAAGTAATCTAGGATCAATTTTAGTTTTCTGTAGAGTAAATCTGGACAATATATCAATGTTAAATAAGCTACTGATTTGAAGTAAGTAAACTCAGTTTTTGATATCATGATGCATGAGTTGAATAGGACTGTAGTTGATATTAAATTCCTATTTTAAACCCGAACCTAATTACTTTTCAGTCTGTAGTTATAAATGAGAAGTGAGAAATCTTTTGATTATATCAGTAAGATTTGGAAACCCATATCTATGATTGAGTTTATCATTGTAATCCTGAATCTAGGTTCAACTTGGGTTTCATTTTGAACTGGATGTCTATATCTATGGAATTCCAGTTTTAAAATGATATTCATGTCTTACTTAAATGTCAGGTAAACCTGGGAATGAGTGGATGATTGTGTCTTGTTCGAATCCTGCTTATTAACAGGGTATAATTTGAATCCTGTTTTATTTGATGCATTGGGGAGAGGGATGTTTGGACTGAATTGATGTCTTGATTTGAAGAATGAACCCAGTATCAGCTTTGGGCTGTATTCCTGGACCCTATTTTTAGCAACCTATAATTCCTCAATTGAGAGGAAAATGAGTTGTTAATCCATTTATTCTCCTTTCTAGACATCAGTCATTTAGATGTGTCTCAAATTTGGGAAAAACCTAGGTATGACTCGAAGAGTATCACGTAAATGGTTAGTAACCTGTCACTTAGATGAAACACTGGATTTGGAAGTTTGGTTTCTCATTTGATTTTTAAGGATAAAATTGATATGTTCAGTTTAGGATTTAACTTTCAATATGTAGCTAAGTATGACAGCTAGTAGGTTGTTAACTGATGCATTAGAATTAGAGATTAGGATGTCTAACTAAATGGGATCTCTGTGACAGTTGGTGATGAAACAACAGTTTTGTCGACCTAGTGGTACCAATGTCCTTTTGTCTCTATAGTTGCTTTCATTTTGTTGTCTGTCAATTGTATGGCTTGGGGGTTGATTATGGTTGGGGTATGGAACTGTTAACCATTGTGGAAGAAATTATGTTCTTTTAAAACTCACAGTTGCATGAATAAGGATAATGTCAAGTGTTCAAAGGGGCACTCAGTTGACAGTAGGCTAATTGACCTTTTGAATTGGTTACCTGGATATAACAGTAAGGATGTGGCCTAACTTTGCATAGCAGTAACATGTGGGCTTTTGTATAAATGGTGGAATGACTGAAATTATTAAAGAGGGGTTAGAATCATATGCAGTGTTGGGTTCAATTGCTGAACCTGAGAATTCATAGCAGTGCCTTGGTAAAACTGGTGAAACCTGATAACTTAATCTCAGTACACTGGTACTGAGAATAAGGAAAGACCCTGTTATGCAATATAATCCACATTGGGTATAAGAATAGGCACTAGCAAAAATAAGTTCTTGATCATTTATTTACCTCTATCCTAAAAATCTTTTTATATATATAAACTTATGTTCAGTTTTTACTCTTTTGCTATAAGTTAAATTTCTATAAATAGTGTTCAGAGTTACCTTGTCTACTGTTTCTATAAAATATTTTTTGGGATAAATCAAGTAATATAGCAATGTCACTTTAGGAAGTAAACCATATGTTATAATCATGCAATCCTTAGTGTTTAAACCTTGGTTAGTTATTACATCACATGTTTTGGACAAGATAATAGCTGTAATTGGGTAATCAGTAATGAGTAGAACTTGACCAACTTGTACTTAATAAACCAGGAGGACATCCAGCTCCACTGATTACATGTACCTTTCCGGAGCAAGGCAAGTACTTTTCTATGGTCTTGTGCATTTACATATCTTGTACCTTTCTTGTGACACATCATGGCACGATATCTCGTACTCCTGTATTTCCTGTTCCTGTACTTACTTGTGTCGGGTGGAAAAATACACTAGCTATGTGACCAAACCCGGTTACTATATTCATGTAGATAGCTTAGGCCTCGCATCGTGCACGTGGGCCCTAAGCCGTACCTATATTCATGTACTCCTGTACATGCTCCTGTACTCACCCCAACCGATCACATAGGCTAGATGTATTTCAAACATGGTGCACTTGTCATGTCTTGTATTTCACATTCATGATTACATTTTTGTACTTTACTTTCTGTACTTTCATTCATGTACTTTTATGTTCATTTTCCTGTATTTCATATTTATGTTCTCATGTACTTATTCTCCATATCATGTTCTTGTTCATTACCTAGCACTGTACTTTGCTCCGCTCCTGACTACGATATGTTGCAGATGAAATGGAGGCTTTGTGTGATACCTATTATGGCCGAGAGCCTGTAGATGCAGTAGAGCTAGCTGGAGTTGCTCTTGATTTAGAGACTGAGGAAGCCTAGTGCATTACCTTTAGTAGTTTCTATTCTGCTTGTATTGAGACTATCAGACTTTATTTTAGCTGGATGAATGTAATAACTTTGAGACATGTATCTGGATTTGGGATTCGTTTATAGATGTTGTGTTTCACATTTATTCATGTTTATCTGGTTAGTTTTCCCTAGATTGGTACAGCTTACTCCATCGTGTCTAACGACGAAGGCTGGGCGTGGCCGACTCGTGTCCGATTATTCGGGAGCGGGGCATGACAATTCTCTACGCGGATGAGTGGTTAGAGAACGTGGATCGGATTCTTCGGATGACTCGAGTTCCTGAAGACCTGAAGATTGAGTCCGCTAGCATGTAGCTTTATGACATCGCCAGCACGTGGTATAGGGACGAGCCTCGATTCACCGTGCCAGATGTGACTTGGGAGGAGTTCAATGAGCTGTTCAAGATGAAGTTCTATCCTGAAGCAGCCCGCGAAGAATTAGAGAATAAGTTCGAGAACCTGGAGAAAGGCAACCTCTCCATCGATGAGTACACTGCAGAGTTCTCCCGCCTCAGTCACTTTGCATATGCCTTGACCCCTGCAACCAAAGCCAAAAAATTCAGAAAAGGGATATCGCATGAAATTTGTATCGTCATCGCCACCAGCCAGGCTACCACATATGAAAGGATCTTGAAGGTCGCACAGGCGGTAGAGAAAGAGTTGAAGTGCAAGAAAAAGAGAGACCGAGACGTACATGGAGGAGGCATCAGCCAATCGGGAGCGGCAAAATGTCCCAATGTCCCGAAGGAGACCTCAGCTAGCAGTATCCTCAGCAGCCACGAGCAACCCCACATCAAGTCCCAGACGTCTCCATCTGCCAGTATTGCATGAAGAGAAGCCACGTACAAGAAAATTGTCAGAGTTGGTTAGGTTTGTGTTGGGCTTGTGGGTCCAACCAACATAAGTCTCGAGATTGTCCGAAGAGAAATGTGAGTGCCCCACCACTACCAAGATAAGCTTTTGCCCTGATCAGGGAGGATACGACAACACCCCAAGGAGGAGCTGACGAAAGTTCATAGTAGATTATAACGGTAGTATTATTGGTGGTCCTATAATAGTTATTTTTGAATAGTAATAGTTTAGAACTATTCATCCTAGTAGATCATAGCTCTATTGAATTTTGAGGACGAAATTATTTTAAGGTGGGTATGATGTAAACCCCCGTTCTGATAATGGTTATTTTATTCTCAGTATTTTTATGAGATAATAATTTTGTGTTTTATAAATATTTTTAAACTAATATATACTATATATTAGTGATTTATCATAATGAATAAATAATGATATAATGATTTTGGCATTTAAACTGAGTTTGTAAATCAGAATTCAAGTGGGGCTTGTTTGCAAAAATCCTAAATTCAAAACCCAGCCAAATCTTTCCCTCTGCTCGAATATAGAATGGTTCGAAAGGATCAAACCACACAATTTCAAATCAGGATCGGCTCTTATCTACTCTCCCCATTGATCACCTATATATATATATAGGATTGGGCAGCCAATTTCCCCTACAATCGACCCCTGGCCGTTCTCCAAACCCTAAAATCTCTCCTGCGCCCCCTCGAGTTCGCAGAGTCTACGTATTCAGAAAGTGTTTGGCAAGTGGAGGCTTTTGACTTCTCAAATAAGGTAATCATCCCCTTTATACAACCATACCAATTCTTCAAGCAAGTTAGTTTCATCATGAGACATAGGTGATTGTCTTAATTCCTTAAAGAATCAAGGATAGAGAATACAATGTTAGTGTACCTGTCATATGGCAATGGAAAAGTTTTGGGGAGGAGCAAACTACTAGGTGTAGAGGCCAATGTTAGATGTATATAGGTTTTAGCAAAACCTGGGTATCCTAGAAATAACCATCGGGTAGCAGTCAAAGGGGACTCCAGTGCAACAAATATATAGAGGAGACTAAGGCACGGGTGAAATTGTGAATACATATCCCTGTGCGAGTAGCCATGAGCACATGCCAAGGTTAATAAATGAAAACTGATGGGGATGTGATCTTAGGTATTGTGTCTACAGGAAATAGGGCATAATAGTATCATGTTTTAGAGTACACCTAGGACTAGATGTTGCCTATGACTTTAAGTGCCATGCCTCATAGTGTATCCCAGGAAAACTAGTGGACATCTCAACACACCTAATGTAGCACCAGAATAGGCCTTTAACAATCGTAGTAAAGTGGAAATTTGCCTTGGCTAAAGGTCTAAGGTAGGTATTAGAACTACATATAGGTGTCAGAGCCTAGAGGGAACCCAAGTTTGAGTAGAAGACACCTGTATGTAATGTATCATAGGCAAATTGGATTTTACCTGGATCCTGGTATTGTGGGTATAGTCTTGATGGGTACTCGAATACAGGGAATTATACAGTATAGGAATTTAGGATGTTTTCACTGGAGTATCAGGAAGCAGGGGATGTATATTAATATGGCCAAGAGAGGTTGATGTATCAGGATGTACTGATACATCAGTACATAACTGTACCAACATATCAGTGTCCAGTGAGATTAATATAGATGTTATCTGTCGTAGTAGGAAACCACCTACAGGTTGTAGATAAGTATATAGTGGTGATGTACCCATAGGAAAGAGGGTCAGTGGTTTCACCTAAACAATGAGATGTAGATGTTAGCGTGTGTGGCTATAAGTGATACTCTCGTGCATTAGTACATCAGGAATTGGGGTTAGCTGGTATCATTGGTTAGAGGGGAATAGGTCAGGAAACCCTGACCTCTCATACTAATAGTCATGGATGGTACTATGTGAATGTGGGTTAATGGGAAGTACATGGCTAGGCTAGTGTAGGTGTACCACCTGAGCACCCTGGGTGACCTTGGGATATAGAGGGGTGACCATATGTATGTCAGTCATGTGTATAACAGGGATAGATGGATGTATCAAGGTCCCTATTAGGTGTCAAGGGCTGTAAACTCCCTAAATTTCTACTTTAATTTTTTTTATAAATTGAGTATTTAAAATTTTTGCTGGTATTTGTACGTCGCATAGTCGTATTATACGTCGCGTAGGAAATTGTCATATTGGACGTCGCGGATGAGTTCACAAATTTCGTATGTCTCATCGAGTACGAATATGTGCGAGCGTACATATTTTTAGAAAAATATTTTTCTATTTTTATAGTTTCAAAATAATATATAATAATTATTTGTATTTGTATTTACTTAAAGTTGTGAAAAGTATCAAGATGGCAAAAACTTATTACTTTTATTTATTTATAAAAGGCTAGCTTATATAATAGCAGTAATTTAAAAAACTATTTTGTGCAAATATTCCTTGCACATGAGGTACATGAATTTGAATTCATATATATAATTCCATTTTTGAATTTATTGATATTAATATTTTATTATTCAAAAAGATATTTAAAAATATTTATTTTTTTTGAAATTATTATTATTGGTATTTTTGGAAAATATATTTGAAAATTTTTGTGGCCATTTTAAATCTCGATTAATTTTATGGATTTAATTTAAAAAGTTTAAAGATAGAATTTATATTTAATTTGAGTTTAGATTATCTAGATTTAAATTAGAATTTAATTTGAATTTATATTTGATTTTTATTGATTTAAATTGAATTATCTAAATGGGGTTTAAATAAATCATAATCCTTATCCAACTGGGAATTCCCACCTCCAATAAAAGGAGAGGTACTCATCCATATATTTCTACCATTCACAAATTCCTCCAAATTATTTCTCCACAACGTGCGAGCTTCGTATCTGTGTCCAACACTTCTCCGTGTCAGCCGTGACGTCCTCGGGTCCGACCCCGGGTGACACTCTTATTCTATTCTTTTACAAGTACATTTATTCTTTCGTGTCGACAACCCCGACACCATCAAATCCTAGCCTACCCCTGGCTCATAGCCAACGCCTCGTCGTTTTCCCAACCTCTTTCGTCCAAAACATCTAGCCGGCTTACCCCAGCCCCGGCTTGTGTCCGGCCACCTACAGTCGGCAGCCACCACCTCTCTGTCCGCCGCCGTCCAAAATACCCCGTCATCACCACCACATTGACCCGATCTTCCGGCCAATGACCCCAACCGCTGCCACAACCAGAGACACCGAGCCACCCCTATGGTCATCCCGGACTCCTATCACACCGTCGCCATCACCGCCACCTACGACAATCCTTCCTCCTTTCTTCCCCAAACCCAGCAACCCCGTCACCATCATCGGCACCATCGTCGAAAACTTGCCCACACCGCCAAAACCATCACACCCAAAAGAAAATTTGAAACCCTTAACTCGCCTCCGGCCGCCGAAATCCGCCTGGGCGCGGCAGCCCCGAGCACCTCGCCGTACCCACGGCGAGACTGCGCCCGACTCCTGGCCGAGCGCCGAACCACCCGTTGTAGCCTCCTTCAGCCACGACCCTCGCCGTCCGGTGGCAGGTCAGTGCCTCACCGCTGCCACCGAGTGCCCTCTCCGTCTCGGAAGTTCCGCCGCCGTACTCCACTACGAGTCGCCTGCCTCCGCTCTTGGACGGCCCGTACGCGCTCCCGCGTCGACCTTCGCGTCGAGCCGCCCTCCACACCACGCGGCCACCACCGTTAGCCGCCACCGTCGCCGTGTGTCCACGCCGGCCGAGAACCCACCACCGCACTATTCCGACCCAACCTTCCTCCGGTCGAGCCCCTCTGGTAACCCACTCATCCTTCCTCCTCCTTCCTTTTCCTTCCATTTCACTCCCTTTCCTCTCTCACTCTCAGCCTCTTCTTCATCATGTTTATTTTTGTTTTACACCACTCTCTCCATAAGAGGTCTGCTTCAGGACCGAGGGGAGAGAGAGAGAGAGATTGTTTTAATTATTTTTACTTTACAAATTATTTATAAGTATAAATATTCATTCACAGTTTTTTTATGTACTGTATATGAGCTATTAATTATCATTAGTATCATTAGGTTTGATATTCATTAATATTATCATACAAATATCTATATTGACTATTTCTAAATTATATTATTATTATTTTTGATAATACATATTTACACTATTTATCCAAAATTATTTAGTAATAAAAATATATGGTTTGGGCTTGGGCCCAACACTGATTTTCAAATTGGATTTTTTGCCAGCAATATTAAGTAGTTTTCATAACAAGTATATTATTTAATTTATATATATTTTTTCTAAAATGCTTATTATTATAATTCAAATACAGATATTTCTCGACTCTAATTATTTGTATATAATTTTAAAAAGGATTTATAGAATATTGTTTTAAAATATTATAATTAAATTTTTATGATTTCAAAATATTTATTTAAAAATATTTTGATTGGTAAAATCATAGTTTCCCAATTATAGATATTTTCTCAAAATTATAAATATTTATTTGAACTCAATATTTTCTTCGTATATCAAATCTTGACCGTAGTCAGTCATTTTCCCTATTGCCTTGCGAATTCTGGACTACTTTATATCGTCCCTAGTTAATTTGACTATTCATGACTCAATGACATGGTTCGTACTATCATTTGAGATCATCTTGCATAGTTTTTGACTTCTGTGGCTATTTCTGTGCCGATATGATCATATCACGCCAGTCAGCTCCAAATCAAACAGAGACTATTCGGGACATCGTCAGATCCTCGCACCACACCAGGCGACACCAGGCAAGACACCTTGCCTTTACTGTTTACTTTCTTGCTCAATATCATGCATGTTTTATTTCTTAGCAAGTTGTTCTTTCAAAACTATATGTGGATGCAAATTATTATATTTTATACAATTGGCTTAGAGTTAAGGGACTATCATATGTTAGAGCATCTCATAAACTGTCACGATGTGCCACGGATTGTGTGTGAGTTTTGAGTCGCATATAACTTCGGACTTGCGTATTGATCGTACATCGGTGCGTACTGGTCGTGCGTTAGGATATGACTGCTAATAGATTTTGTGTAGAAGACTTGGCAGTTATTAAGGAACAAACAGTGTCGTGGAGTCGACACATGTATAGTATCATGGGGAGGGAGGAGACAGTTATTAGCGTAGGGGCTACATGTTCAGTACACACATAGATTTGGACCGATAGTGTCTCGTATGAGTGCTACTTACTGCCCCGGGGCCGATAGTGACTCGGATGAGCGCTACTTTCTGCCCATGGCCGATAGTGTCTCTTATGAGCGCTACCTACTGCCATTCTCTCTCTCTCTCCATCTATGCTGAACACCTAAGCTCCTGCGTAGAACGTTGTCTTCTAAAGTGCATTATTCCACCTAGAATGGTTAGGAACCTTTACTCATGCATACTTTTCTGTTGAGCTTTTATTATTCAATTTATTGGCATAATATTATGTGTCTTTTTATGTCCCTCTGAGGACCTGATTATCTTTCCAAGTGTGTTTTTCTGTGATATTTGCAGGTGTTCCCGCGAGGCCGTGATCTTCTCCATCCTTTCGAAGAGGATTGCACTTGGCTCGTCTTGTTATTTCATCTATTCCTTCTTGTACATTTTATTTGAGATAGTTGGTAGTAGACTTTGTCTCCGTCCAACTTTTGTATAAATTACAATTCAGTGTTGATTCCTGTTTTGTATTGATTCTTTTATTGTGGATGAGACTAATATTATGGATTACTGTATTTTACAGCTTATGTATACATACAAGTTTCCATATATTGGAGTAGACTTCGTATGTATTCAGCTGGCATGGATACGTACCTAGTCCTTATATTTTGGGACTGGGGCGTTACATGTTTTTGTGGTGGTCCATACAGGTCAAGTTTGTCGTTTCGGTTACATGATTATTCCGAACGGGCCTGCAATATAGGATTAGAGTCTAGGATCTCATCCACCTGCTTGACCCTCTTCCTTGATTAAATTTTTCGAATCACTTGATCAACTTCATTGATCTACATCTTGCTTGAGCTCTTCCTACCGTAATCCTTAATTCCATACTTGATAGGAAGATGACTACACTAGTATATGCTCATAGGTCAACAACCTGGCTAGAAGGATTACATTGACAACTAGTATGCATTGAGATCCTCTTTGAGTTATAAAGGTATGAGGATAAGAGGAACCATATTTTTCTAGAAGTATGAACTTAAGGATTAGTTAATTCCAAGTTGGATAGTAGCAACAGTAATAACTTCGAAGGACTTTAGAACTTTATTTGGATCTATAAAAGGATAGTGGGATCTATATACAATGGAGAAAGGAAGTTGATTTGATTTTTGAGTTTTGATTTTGAAGGTCTTAGAAAAATATTTATGATTCATTTGATTATAGCTATACATCCTTGAAAAAATATAAAGTTAGTTGAAAAGAATTTTTAAATTTAAGTGATGTTGTAAGAATTATGGGGGCGGTTGATAAAGCTTGGTTTTAAATTAGGTTGTATGGTTCCCCAATTAATAAGTTCATAAATTTTGAAGTAAGGATATTAAGAATTTTGGTTAAAAATATTTTGAAGGATATAAAAATCAAATTGAGGATCTATTTTAAACTCTTGTATGAATTACGACTGTTTAAAAAAAACTATTTAAATTTTGAGTTAAGATTTGGCTTAATGATAGAAGAAAAAAAAATATAGATTGGATTTATGACACAATAAAGGTTTATTCGAGATTATTTGAAAATTTAAAAATCTTAAGTTATGATTTTGATGTGACTAGATAAGGTGGAAATGTTAGTTTATGATACATTTGTGGAGAAATTTTTTTGTGTTATGATAAAGGTTATCTTGAGGCTGATTAAAAGAAATTTAAATTTTAAGCTACGAGTATGATTGGCAGCTTAGAAAGATATTTTATTAGATTATTTGGAGAATTATATTGTAAAGTTTTGAAGAAGTCAAATTTTATAGATTCAAATATGGATAGGCAACCAAGATAGATAAAGTAGTCCACATTAATTCTCATATCACTCATGACCATGATAGTTGTATATACCCAAGTGTAGTTGGTCATCTACCAAATCATATGGTTATATTTCGATCTTGACTCGCTCAACATTCCCTTAAATCTAGATCTTTTATCGTGACCATCTAATTATTTGAAACTTAGAAATGATTAAAATCATTCCCTTGACCACACCCTTCTCCATGAGACTATTTTCTCTTTAGAAACTGTGTTCCTAACTTATTTTAACTTGATCTACGAGATTTTCTAATTATCTTTATTTCGTGCTTTAACTGTATCCTTTTGTGCATTAATTAGTACAACATGAGAACCCACTTTCTATTTTGATCATTTGGGGTTCCCTATCATGACTTTGATATTTGGAGCACAACAGTAGACTTTTTCTTTCAATAAATTTTACATGCAAAACCTAGACGAGCTCACCTTCATGTAGGTATATCATGTCCCACTAAAACACACCCCTTGTACTCTATTTTTTTGACACGACTTTCGGGTCATAAAGACTAAATCATAACCCTACCATGGTACCGATATACTTTTCGACCACAGATAGGGACCCAATCTCGACTAAATTCTTTCAACCCGATATGTGATGAGGTTCTACTTAATTTCCTTTAATGTTCAATTTTGTGCCTTACCTTGATTGCTTAACTCGTTGTCCCATCACACTACTAGTTTAACTCTTGTAAGTTGGGTAGAATATCTCATGACCTAACCAACATTTTTGTGGACCACATTGATAGGTTCACTTGGACCATAGAATTCAGTGGACCCTAACTTATCTAGTCAACCAAGCTGACTGTATAGGCCCAAACCTTGGGCAAGACTTAGATTTTAAAAGATCTTGGACTATTTAATTTCCTTCATCATCGACTGCTTATATATGACTATCTTATGTTGCCATTATAGTCTAGTTTTGCAAGCTTACTCTTTATCGAGCTTGTTCGAGACATATGTTTATTGTGGGCGCCCACTAATACATTGTCTAATCAGAACCGACGTATTATGGTCTGATCAACCATAGTGCACATGGTTCGCTTTTTGTATATTGTTCAACGTGGATAGAGACATAGTTAAACTTGGCCCTAGAGTCTCATCCGCGACTGCCTTGACAGTTTTACTTGAAATTTTTCCATCGTTTTTGAACCACTTATTCGTATTCGATAATATCTTCTTCAAAATCATTATCATTCGTCTTTCGCCTATATTAGAAAGACAAACACTCATACTTGACATCCCCTTTAGTTTCTCTATCACCTATGGCCACGTGTAGTTAGCCATTACCAACCCATGGTTATATCCTCATCTTAAAAACTTTTTGTCCTATCCCCCGACCTTATATCTTCTATCGTGACTTTCAATTCGTTTGGAAACCTAAGAATGATTAGAAGCGTTTCTCAATTCATACCCCAACTTAGATTACTACTATACAATCTTCTCTAAGGAACCATGTCCCCAAGGTCTCCAAATTATTTATGTTGAATCCTTGTTCTTTATTTCGTGTCATGTCTTGATTTGTTTAAAGACCTAATCTATTAGCTTTCAATAAATTAGTAACCTTCATATAGTATCCAAGGCATAGTCATAATTTACTTTCCAAAGTTATCTAACCCGCGATTTGCTAAACTTATCCATTTTGTTGTCCGTCCCTTGCTTGTACAAATACTTGTTCGTGTTTTTCTTGTGCAAAATCCTTCTATCCCCTCAACCTTACCTTCCTAGTTATTCCTAAAATTTCGAGGACGAAATTCTTGTAAGTTGGGTTGGATGTAAACTCCCTAAATTTCTACTTTAAATTTTTTTTATAAATTGAGTATTTAAAATTTTTATTGGTATTTGTACGTCGCATAGTCGTATTATACGTCGTGTACGAAATTGTCATATTGGACGTCGAGGATGAGTTCGCAAATTTCGTATGTCTCGTCAAGTGCGAATATGTGCGAGCGTACATATTTTTAGAAAAATATTTTTCTATTTTTATAGTTTCAAAATAATATATATAATAATTATTTGTATTTATATTTACTTAAAGTTGTGAAAAGTATCAAGATGGCCAAAACTTATTACTTTTATTTATTTATAAAAGGCTAGCTTATTTAATAGTGGTAATTTAGAAAACTATTTTTATGCAAATATTACTTGCACATGAGGTACATGAATTTGAATTCATATATATAATTCTATTTTCGAATTTATTGATATTAATATTTTATTATTCAAAAAGATATTTAAAAATATTTATTTTTTTTGAAATTATTATTATTGGTATTTTTGGAAAATATATTTGAAATTTTTTGTGGCCATTTTAAATCTCGATTTGATTTTATGGATTTAATTTAAAAAGTTCAAAGATAGAATTTATATTTAATTTGAGTTTAGATTATCTAGATTTAAATTAGAATTTAATTTGAATTTAGATTTGATTTTTATTGATTTAAATTGAATTATCTAAATGGGGTTTAAATAAATCCTAATCCTTATCCAACTGGGAATTTCCACCTCCTATATAAGGAGAGGTACTCATCCATATATTTCTACCATTCACAAATTCCTCCAAATTATTTCTCCACAACGTGCGTGCTTCGTGTCTGTGTCCAACACTTCTCCGTGTCAGCCGTGACGGCCTCGGATCCGACCCCGGGTGACACTCTTATTCCATTCTTTTACAAGTACATTTATACTTTCGTGTCGACAACCCTGACACCATCAAATCCTAGCCTACCCCTCACTCATAGCCACCGCCTCGTCGTTTTCCCAACCTCTCCCGTCTAAAACATCCAGCCGGCTAACCCCAGCCCCGGCTTGTGTCCGACCACCTACAGTCGGCAGCCACCACCTCTCTGTCCGTCGTCGCCCAAAATCCCCTGTCATCACCACCACATTGACCCGATCCCCCGGCCAATGACCCCAACCGCTGCCACAACCAGCGACACCGAGCCACCCCTATGGTCATCCTGGACTCCTATCACAATGTCGCCATCACCGCCACCTACGACAACCCCTCTTTCTTTCTTCCCCAAACCCAGCAACCCATCACCATCATCGGCACCATCGCCGGAAACTCGCCCACACCGCCAAAACCATAACACCCAAAAGAAAATTTGAAACCCTTACCTCGCCTCCGACCGCCGAAGTCCGCCTGGGAGTGGCAGCCCCGAGCACCTCAACGCACCCAAGGCGAGACTGCGCCCGACTCCTGGCCGAGCACCGAACCACCCGCTGTAGCCTCCTACGGCCACAACCCTCGTCGACCGGTGGCAGGTCAGCACCTCACCGCTACCACCGAGCGCCCTCTCCGCCTCGAAAGTTCCGCCGCCGTACTCCTCTGCGAGCCGCCTGCCTCCGCTCGTGGACGGCCCGTACACGCTCCCGCGTCAACCTTCGCACCGAGCCGTCCTCTACACCACGCGGCCACCAGCATTAGCCGCCACCGTCGCCATGTGTCCGCGTCGGCCGAGAACCCACCACCGCACTATCTGACCCAGCCTTCCTCCGGTCGAGCCCCTCTGGTAACCCACTCCTCCTTCCTCCTCTTTCCTTTTCCTTCCATTTCACTCCCTTTCCTCTCTCACTCTCAGCCTCTTCTTCATCATGTTTACTTTTGTTTTACACCTCTCTCCATAAGAGGTCTGCTTCATGACCGAGGGGAGAGAGATTGTTTTAATTATTTTTACTTTACAAATTATTTATAAGTATAAATATTCATTCACAGTTTTTTTATGTACTGTATATGAGCTATTAATTATCATTAGTATCATTAGGGTTGATATTCATTAATATTATCATACAAATATCTATATTTACTATTTCTAAATTATTTTTTTTTTTTGATAATACGTATTTACACTATTTATCCAAAAATATTTAGTAACAAAAATATATGGTTTGGGCTTGGGCCCAACACTGATTTTCAAATTAAATTTTTTGCCAGCAATAATAAGTAGTTTTCATAACAAGTATATTATTTAATTTATATATATATTTTCTAAAATGCTTATTATTATAATTCAAATACAGAAATTTCTCGACTCTAATTATTTGTATATAATTTTAAAAAGAATTTATAGAATATTGTTTTAAAATATTATAATTATATTTTTATGATTGTAAAATATTTATTTAAAAATATTTTGATTGGTAAAGTCATAGTTTCCCAATTATAGATATTTTCTCAAAATTATAAATATTTATTTAAACTCAATATTTTCTTCGTATATCAAATCTTGACCGTAGTCAGTCATTTTCCCTATTGTCTTGCGAATTTTGGACTACTTTATATCGTCCCTAGTTAATTTGACTATTCATGACTCAATGACATGGTTCATACTATCACTTGAGATCATCTTGCATAGTTTTTGACTTCTGTAGCTATTTCTGTGCCGATATGATCATATCACGCCAGTCAGCTCCAAATCAAACCGAGACTATTCGGGACATCGTCAGATCCTTGCACCACACCAGGCGACACCAGGCAAGACACCTTGCCTTTACTGTTTACTTTCTTGCTCAATATCATGCATATTTTATTTCTTAGCAAGTTGTTCTTTCAAAACTATATGTAGATGCAAATTACTATATTTTATGCAATTGGCTCAGAGTTAAGGGACTACCATATGTTAGAGCATCTCATAAACTGTCACGATGTGCCACGGGTTGTGTATGAGTTTTGAATCGTATATAGCTTCGGACTTGCGTATCGATCGTACATCGGTGCGTACAGGCCGTGCGTTAGGATATAACTGCTAATAGATTTTGTATAGAAGATTTGGCAGTTATTAAGGAACAAACAGTATCGTGGAGTCGACACATGTATAGTAGCATGGGGAGGGAGGAGACAGTTATTAGCGTAGGGACTACATGTTCAGTACACACATAGATTTGGGCCGATAGTGTATGAGCGCTACTTACTGTCCCGGGGTCGATAGTGACTCGGATGGGCGCTACTTTCTGTCCATTGCCGATAGTATCTCTTATGAGTGCTACCTACTGCCACTCTCTCTCTCCATCTATGCTGAACACCTAAGCTCCTGCGTAGAACGTTGTCTTCTAAAGTGCATTATTCTACCTAGAATGGTTAGGAACTTTTACTCATGCATGCTTTTCTGTTGAGCTTTTATTATTCAGTTTATTGGCATGATATTATGTGTCTTGTTATGTCCCTCTGAGGACCTGGTTATCTCTCCAGGTGTGTGCTTCTGTGATATTTGCAGGTGTTCTCGCGAGGCCGTGTGTCACAACCCGCACCCTAGGGTTAGGGCACGAGAACGTAACAACGCCCAGCCTACGCCACAGTGTCGACGGTAGAACGCTGTCCTATGTCTCAATGCATCTAATAATATAAGACTAAACAGTTTATACTCTCCAAATGGGGGTGACATAGCAGAATATAAACTCAATCACATCTAATGGTAGAGCATAAAGGAAGATGGATAAAACATGAAATCGAAAAGAGATACAGCAGATAGAAGTCTAAGTGTCTAAGATACAAAAACCCAGAAATACATCTCAAAACTCAAATACAGTAATCCATAAAATAAATACAACTCCAGACAACTGAGAATAGCTAATTAAACAACCTCTAATGTCTGTTCTAGGCTAGCAGGTAAATCTCCAAGCTATTTGTAAAATTTGTCAACGTATCCTGTCAGGAAAATGAGCAAGTACAAACACCAACAGCAGTTCCATATGAATTGACAAATACTATAAGAGACAGTAATAATGAAATACAAGACAAAGATATCGGCAACTTGGGAACCATTTGAAAGTCGAGTTACAACCCTTAAACCAAACAAGGACCGGGGTTGTAACCCTTCTTTCAAACAGAACTTAGTCCCATAATCACAGTACAGTATGAAACGGGCAGAGCATATGAGAAATGAATCATAGCATGGTGAAAGTACAGTAAGTAAAGGTGAAATGGAAATATATGATATGACAATAAATATAAAAAGTGATTTGAACTATTAGGGCAAAATGTGATCGGCTGGGAAATACGGAAACGTTATCCACTTGGCCCGACAATCACACGAAAATCTCTGGAAAGGGTCATGCCGGCCAACCTGGATAACCGGCACGGGGTATCTGCTACACCCTACGTGAGGTGAGGGTGGCGCTAGCAATATATAGTAACACACGGAGGCTTTGATCACATAACCCCTAATAATTCCCCTCTATCCCCCGAATAGTATCACGGATCCGGACATGGCACGTCATGACACAGGGTTCGAGAGCAGGGGGCCAGCCCACTCCCAAATCAATGTCTATACAAGTACAGGAACACGGAAATATCTCATACCCATATACCAAAAAAGTCCAGAAATAACATCTCATGACAGGATCCGACGTATACTAGTCCGTGAACCGTCGTGTCGGGAATCAAGTAAAACACTACGACTGAATCGGATATAGTAGATATCAAGACAATAAAAACTATCAGTGAATGTACTCGCCTGATATCTGAATGTCCAAGGTAAAGATACTGTCCGAGGAGAGGTGTCTGGCTCCTAATTAGAACAGCACAAGTCACAACATGTCCAGAAGGGTAATATAAAGTACTACAATGCATTCTACATGAATCTAGGTCAACTAGGCCAAAGTCAACCCTTGGTCAACTCTGGTCAACTGCACTAGTCAAACTAGGTCATGTCCTAACCCAGCAAGTCTTACTAGGCCTAACCAAGACTATCATAGCAAGCACACATCAATACAAGGCTATACAAGCCAACATACACCCAACTCTATATAGCATGCAATTATTCAATACTCAGATAGACAAGAATTCACATTAGATATACACTAGGTAATCTATTACTTTAAGCTATACATGTCTACACATATATACACATGCATATATTGGTATTCAACATTAGATCTATAATCATGGCATTTCAATGGCTATGTAAACTTATATATTACAATACAATATGCTACCATATATATAATATACATACATAGCTAAGTTAACTATATTCATAAATACTTATTTAAGAGGCTATGTATGTGTATGTGAACATGGCAAAGGGGCAAGTGAGGGTTAAATGGGCATACATAGTGTATACATATCAAAGAGTGTCAAAGTGTAAGTGAACAAAGTGTCAAGTGTGATAGTGTCAACATAGTGTAAGGGGTACATGAGGTAATATAGGATTTGTGTTAACATAGAACATTACATCTCATTAACTTGTATATTGCATACATTATATCTATTATTATATTACATTCATTCTTGCATTCATTTATCATTCATTTATTCTCTTGCACTACTATATGCACCATACATTACATACTATGGAACCTACATATTCATTACAAGCCATACTTATACATGCTTATATTAGATAGGATACTTACACCTCATACATCATTTATTTAACCATTTACTCATGCTTGTATTCTCTATTTGGTTACATAATGTATATACATTAACATGGGTTAAAATCAAATAGAACATTACATTACACACAAGGGTGCACAAAATGCATATGCCGAATAGTAACTCCTACTAATAATCAATACTGTACCAACTCAGTATGAATTAAATTCTAGGATTAAAGTATGTTATATATCTATGTGTTAGCTTTCCGAAACTTCAAACGGATCGCGTTTTCGTTTTCGGAAACTCCCGGAATCGCGAAAACACCGAGAACGCGTTTGTATTTCGTACAGCTGACACTCAAATAATTTTCCAGAAAGTTACACAAAGAATTAGGCCTATTAATACATGTTGTTGGAAAGCTAACTTCAATACGCTTCTTCTAAAAAAATAGGAGATTAAACCGAGCTTTGATCTAGAAGTTATGACATTTCTAAGTTAGGGCTGAAATTAAAAACGTGGATAAAAATCATGACGGATTTAAATAGTTTGAGCCAAAAGAATACACAATATATATCCTAATTATCCACAACAATAATAGCAATAATAATATGAGGAACCACACTCACAAACTTGATTATATAATCATCATGAACCATTTATTACATATATAAATATAGATACACTCTCATTACAATATATATATATATATATATATATATATATATATATATATATATATATATATATATATATATAAATCTATATATGTAACATGAACACATCCACAACACAAAGGACACTCCTATGACCTCCAAATGGACACAAAATGGACACACATGGAGATACAACCATGGAGATCATTCCTATGGGTTCAAAATAGACCTATATGCATAAGGAAATGAAAAGGAGAAGGGATTTATACCTTCCGGTAGATCGAATCGAAGAAAAGTCTTCCCGGAGCGACACCGACACGTAGAAATTCCAAAAGGACACGAACGAGCTCCGAATCCTTCCAAACTTGGGTAGCTTCCTCCTTTTCATGGAGTAGAGGAGAAAAGAAGAAGATTTGGTGGAAGAAGGAGTTGATTTGGTGGAGAAATGATAGGGATTTGCTCTCTAAAAATTTGGGGAAGAACAAGAGAGAAAAAAATAGATGGATAATGACAAATGGGAGGCTCAACCCTATCCTTATTGTGGCTGGCCATAAAGGTGGTTTTGTCCTATTAGGAAAAGTCCAAAAGCCCCTTTTCTAGTCTATTTACTAATACATTGGTAAGGGGTTAAGTCGGGGGTAGTTTGGTCAATCCTAAAACACTAATACATATTAATACTAACCAAAATAATTAGTCTAGTCACTAACTAAAATTAATATCATGTGGACTAAAATTAATATTATATGGGCCATGCCTAACTAGTGTGTGGGCCCGCTAAAGTCAAAACTACCCCGGGTCCCCGATACAAGTCGGAATGAGTTAAAATTCGAACCCGACTCAAATAACCCCAAAATATTACAATAAATAAATAAATAATTCCAAAATAATTTTAAAATAAAAAATGACAAAAATACCCCTGTTTCTGGAAACTGGGGGTGACAAATCTATCCACCTTAAAAAATTTCGTCCTCGAAATTAAAACAAAGCAATCACAGAAAACACATGCAGAAAACAATCTCATTCAAATACTTTTAAAAAAAATCAGCAATAAAAAAATCTCCTTGAGGCACATCAAACATTTATAAATAAAAACTGATACGTATCTGATACGGACAAAAAACCATCACACTATCAAAGGTCAAAATTAACAATCACCAACGCAATAAATATCAAAATAATTCAAAGAGGTCAAATGCAAAATATCCTTAGGCCAGAAATGACATTAAAACATCCTAATCACATGGTTAGGCTCTAGGTCAAACAGTCTCTAGGGTTTCACTAGCAAAACATCAAAATTACAAGTCAAGATTTTAAATAGTTTTAAAATAATTTAAAAAATTACCAAAAATTATATCATGATTTAAATGTCAAATCAATAAATGATTAAAATTATAAAATTTTAAAATTACTCTCATTTTAGAAAATTGGGTGTTACAAGTCTACCCACCTTAGAAAATTTCATCATCGAAATTAAAATGTCCATACTCCCTCTAGGTCAAACCCCCACAAATCAAAGTCCCAGATTAAAACAAATCATGTGATCAAAAGGACGATATACAGGGTCATTGCATACGGTGGTAGTGAAAGCCTCATCTAGGTATACTAGTCATGCTAAACCAAGACGGTCATAGGGTATCAAACACACAAGAAATCTAGAGTGCTAAACTGGAAAAGATACATAAATAACAAATTATCAAAACTGTAAGACAGTCTACCATCCTATGTGAAAGCTGGTACTCAAAAAAATATAAAAATAAGAAAGGTAACTTCCAATAATCTAAAAGGGTACAGAAAAATCAATTTCAAAGTTAAAGAATTGAAAGTCACTTGCATTGAAATCCAATCACAATATATATATATATATATATATATATATATATATATATATATATATATATATATATATATATATATATATATATATATAGAGCGTTAGAGAGGGAAAAGCTGGCATTATGTAATGTTATATGGTTTGTGTGTGTATGGGTGTATGTGAACAGGTTAATGTGGTAAGATAGTAGGCATGTGTGTAGACGAAATATACATGAAATTGTATATGAGAAATTAGGTTTCAAAACAACGGCTATCAAGTTACACTAATCATGGCATATTGGTTAAACAATCTACAATACGTAACTTATTTACTCATAACATGCATGGCTAACCTTATACATATATATATAAAGAGGGTGTGTGTGTGTCCTTGTACAGGGTTATAGCCTAGTATTGAAAGGTTAAACCCAGTTTTAGTTCAGCATTTACATGCAAAGTCTAAAAATAAGCTAACATTTAAAACAGTAAAATATTAACATAATGCAGTCTCAGATTTTAGGGTTTTGAAACATCGTAACCCATCTCAATGGTCCTAATACATCCTAACATGATAGAAATGAAACCCTAACATACTATCCATACATTTATCTATGCACACAGTTCAATATTACATGTTAAATATGAAATTTAACTAAACATGGAAATCAATATAAAAATGTTAACATGTAACTAGTTTTCAAGATTTTTGAGAAATTTGAACATTAAAAACCAACTCAATGTTTATTACAACTAACATGTAAGAATATGAAACCTAAATTTATATCCCTACTTCCCACAAGGTATATAGCTCAAATATTACATTTAAGAAATAAAACAGCAATTTGAACTAACATTTGGAATCCCGCATCAAGGGTTAACATGCACACAGTCTCAGATTTTACAAATTTAAACACAAAACTCAACCAAAATTTTGAATTGAAATCCCACGTATAACATACATGTGCAGTGATGTAAACATAACTAATAATATGAAATTTATATTCAAATTATGAATTTAAACATAGAAAAGCAGAGAACCAGAAATATTGGGGTTTTGACAATTTAAACATCAACAACATATTAATATGTATTTAGATAGGTGAAAAAATCAAGTGTAGCATGCATACGTGTTAGGCAAAGCGTCTGCTATATATATTCATATACATATTCTCATGTCCTAATATAAAAAAAATTATTTCTACGTAAAGACTAACATTTAGATTCCTACCAAGATTGCAAGCAGGTGATTGACGTAATCAAGGCAGTTTTATTATTATTATTTAATACAGGAATAATAGCAAGGAAGAAATAACGATAAAATCTGTTTTGCTTATCTATTTAAAGAAGAACCATTTTGAAATCCAGAGCTAAATTATCAAATCCAAGATAAAGTCTAGCAAAATTATCGATTCATTGCATTAAGAAGAAACTCATAGCAAGAAGTTACGCAAAGGTTTATAAAAATAGGCAAACCTACTCTTAAGTTAAATAATGAGAAGCAAACAAAACAAAACAATTAATAATTAAATTTTTTTTGAAGGACGGAAACAAAAGTAGAGAAAACATGTTTCGAAAACATTTAAGGTACAATCTGATAATCATATGCGTCTGTCCAAAATCATGGTACACTAAATCTTCGTCATACTAGTAAGCAAGGCTACGATAATCACAGAGTCCTCGACTTAGGCACATACCTCTAAAATCATGGTATTTAACATTTTTACGATGCCGCTAGCTTGGCTGCGAAAACCTTAAATTCCCACACCCGAGAGATATATCCAAGTCAAACTATATGTCCTCACCATGCTGGCTAATATGACTGTAGAAGACTAGACTCCATAACTTAGATGACCTAGCCCATATAATTTCATCTTGACAAAATTAATTTAAATCAACAATGAATACTCAAAAATCAAGTCAAATTTATCAACGAACATCAAAATCCAAAAATGAACAAAAATCCATAAAAATACAAACTCGGATGCAACAGCTATCATCAAAATTTAAAATTCAATAATCATCCTTCAAAATCAATAAATACAAACTCAAATTCAATAATAATCCATCAAAATCAAATTCAATAGCAGAAAGTAAAGATAAATCAATCAAGGAAAAAGAGTTTTCAAATCGAAGTTAAATAAGATTCTCAAGGGTCGTCCCGGGAATCTCTCAAGGGTCCTAACTGTGATTGAGTACCTTCAAAATATATCCTAATCCTACTGCAGGATGTAGTGGTACTCTAGTTCGAATACCACTACACTTTTAGTCTCGACCTGCATGGGCCACCACTAAAAACATGTCACGACCCGCACCCTAGGGTTAGGGCACGAGAACGTAACAACGCCCAGCCTACGCCGCAGTATCGACGGTAGAACGCTGTCCTAGGTCTCAATGCATCTAATAGTATAAGACTAAACAGTTTATACTCCCCAAATAGGGGTAACATAGCAGAATATAAACTCAATTACATCTAATGGTAGAGCATAAAGGAAGATGGATAAAACATGAAATCGAAAAGAGATACAGCAGATAGAAGTCTAAGTGTCTAAGATACAAAAACCCAGAAATACATCTCAAAACTCAAATACAGTAATCCATAAAATAAATACAACTCCAGACAACTGAGAATAGCTAACTAAACAACCTCTAATGTCTCTTCTAGGCTAGCAGGTAAATCTCCAAGCTATCTGTAAAATTTGTCAACGTATCCTGTCAAGAAAATGAGCAAGTACAAACACCAACAGCAGTTCCATATGAATTGACAAATACTATAAGAGACAGTAATAATGAAATACAAGACAAAGATATCGGCGACTTGGGAACCATTTGAAAGCCGAGTTACAACCCTTAAACCAAACAAGGACCGGAGTTGTAACCCTTCTTTCAAACAGAACTTAGTCCCGTAATCACGGTACAGTATGAAACGGGTAGAGCATATGAGAAATGAATCATAGCATGGTAAAAGTACAGTAAGTAAAGGTGAAATGGAAATATATGATATGACAATAAATGTAAAAAGTGATTTGAACTATTAGGGCGAAATGTGATCGGCTGGGAAATACGGAAAGGTTATCCACTTGGCCCGACAATCACACAAAAATCTCTGGAAAGGGTCATGCCGGCCAACCTGGATAACCGGCACGGGGTATCTGCTACACCCTACGTGAGGTGAGGGTGGCGCTAGCAATATATAGTAACACACGGAGGCTTTGATCACATAACCCCTAATAATTCCTCTCTATCCCCCGAATAGTATCACGGATCCGGACATGGCACGTCATGACACAGGGTTCGAGAGCAGGGGGCCAGCCCACTCCCAAATCAATGTCTATACAAGTACAGGAACACGGAAATATCTCATACCCATATACCAAGAAAGTCCAGGAATAATATCTCATGACAGGATCCGACGTATACTAGTCCGTGAACCGTCGTGTCGGGAATCAAGTAAAACACTACGACTGAATCGGATATAGTAGATATCAAGACAATAAAAACTATCAGTGAATGTACTCGCCTGATATCTGAATGTCCAAGGTAAAGATACTGTCCGATGAGAGGTGTCTGGCTCCTAATTAGAACAGAACAAGTCACAACATGTCCAGAAGAGTAATATAAAGCACTACAATGCATTCTACATGAATCTAGGTCAACTAGGCCAAAGTCAACCCTTGGTCAACTCTGGTCAACTGCACTAGTCAAACTAGGTCATGTCCTAACCCAGCAAGTCTTACTAGGCCTAACCAAGACTATCATAGCAAGCACACATCAATACAAGGCTATACAAGCCAACATACACCCAACTCTATATAGCATGCAATTATTCAATACTCAGATAGACAAGAATTCACATTAGATATACACTAGGTAATCTATTACTTTAAGCTATACATGTCTACACATATATACACATGCATATATTGGTATTCAACATTAGATCTATAATCATGGCATTTCAATGGCTATGTAAACTTATATATTACAATACAATATGCTACCATATATATAATATACATACATAGCTAAGTTAACTATATTCATAAATACTTATTTAAGAGGCTATGTATGTGTATGTGAACATGGCAAAGGGGCAAGTGAGGGTTAAATGGGCATACATAGTGTATACATATCAAAGAGTATCAAAGTGTAAGTGAACAAAGTGTCAAGTGTGATAGTGTCAACATAGTGTAAGGGGTACATGAGGTAATATAGGATTTGTGTTAACATAGAACATTATATCTCATTAACTTGTATATTGCATACATTACATCTATTATTACATTACATTCATGCTTGCATTCATTCATCATTCATTTATTCTCTTGCACTACTATATGCACCATACATTACATACTATGGAACCTACATATTCATTACAAGCCATACTTATACATGCTTACATTAGATAGGATACTTACACCTCATACATCATTTATTTAACCATTTACTCATGCTTGTATTCTCTATTTAGTTACATAATGTATATACATTAATATGGGTTAAAATCAAATAGAATATTATATTACACATAAGGGTGCACAAAATGCATATGCCCAATAGTAACTCCTACTAATAATCAATACTGTATCAACTCAGTATGAATTAAATTCCAGGATTAAAGTATGTTATAGATCTATGTGTTAGTTTTCCGAAATTTCAAACGGATCGCATTTTCGTTTCCGAAAACTCCCGGAATCGCAAAAACACCGAGAACGCGTTTGTATTTCGTACAGCTGACACTCAAATAATTCTTCAGAAAGTTACACAAAGAATTAGGCCTATTAATACATGTTTTTGGAAAGCTAACTTCAATACGCTTCTTTTAAAAAAAACGAAAGATTAAACCGAGCTTTGATCTAGAAGTTATGATATTTCTAAGTTAGGGCTGAAATTAAAAACGTGGATAAAAATCATGACGGATTTAAATAGTTTGAGCCAAAAGAATACACAATATATATCCTAATTATCCACAACAATAATAGCAATAATAATATGAGGAACCACACTCACAAACTTGATTATATAATCATTATGAACCATTTATTACATATATAAATATAGATACACTCTTATTACAATAATATATATATATATATATATATATATATATATATATATATATATATATATATATATATATATATATATATAAATCCATATATGTAACATGAACACATCCACAACACAAAGGACACTCCTATGACCTCCAAATGGACACAAAATGGACACAAATAGAGATACAACCGTGGGGATCATTCATATGGGTTCAAAATAGACCTATATGCATGAGGAAATGAAAAGGAGAAAGGATTTATACCTCCCGGTAGATCGAATCGAAGAAAAGCCTTTCCGGAGCGACACCGACACGTAGAGATTCCAAAAGGACACGAACGAGCTCCGAATCCTTCCAAACTTGGGTAGCTTCCTCCTTTTCATGGAGTAGAGGAGAAAAGAAGAAGATTTGGTGGAAGAAGGAGTTGATTTGGTGGAGAAATGATAGGAATTTGCTCTCTAGAAATTTGGGGAAGAACAAGAAAGAGAAAAATAGATGGATAATGACAAATGGGAGGCTCAACCCTATCCTTATTGTGGCTGGCCATAAAGGTGGTTTTGTCCTATTAGGAAAAGTCCAAAAGCCCCTTTTCTAGTCTATTTACTAATACATTGGTAAGGGGTTAAGTCGGGGGTAGTTTGGTCAATCCTAAAACACTAATCTATATTAATACTAACCAAAATAATTAGTCTAGTCACTAACTAAAATTATTATCATGTGGACTAAAATTAATATTATGTGGGCCATGCCTAACTAGTGTGTGGGCCCGCTAGAGTCAAAACTACCCCGGGTCCCCGATACAAGTCGGAATGAGTTGAAATTCGAACCCGACTCAAATAACCCCAAAATATTACAATAAATAAATAAATAATTCTAAAATAATTTTAAAATGAAAAATGACAAAAATACCCCTGTTTCTGGAAACTGGGGGTGACACCGTGATCTTCTCCATCCTTTCGAAGAGGATTGCACTTGGCTCGTCTTGTTATTTCATCTATTCCTTCTTGTACATTTTATTTGAGATAGTTGGTAGTGGACTTTGTCTCCGCCCAACTTTTGTACAAATTACAATTCAGTGTTGATTCCTATTCTGTATTGATTCTTTTATTGTGGATGAGACTGGTATCATGGATTACTGTATTTTACAGCTTATGTATACATACGAGTTTCCATATATTAGAGTAGACTTCGTATGTATTCAGCTGGCATGGATACATACCTAGTCCTTATATTTTGGAACTGGGGCGTTACAAGGGCACAGGATGCATCAGTGCCTAAGTGTTATCAGAGGACCCTAGTCTTAGAGGAATAGATGAGACAACTCACTAGACTAATAGGAACCTGTGTATGGAATACTCAAGGTGAGGTGACATGGTAGTTATAAAGAATTTGCCAACAGAGGGAGTAGAGCTCCTGGGTCTAGTGGTTAGTTTCATTCGAGTGAAGCTTGTAATGTTTATGAGGTCTTAGGGCTGTTTAGGAAATTAAGGGTTGTGTGAGTAGATGATATCAGTTAATGAGTAGGCATGAAGGGTTAGTTATAATCAAGATATGTAGCATTGAGAATATGAGATTAAGGTATTAGAGGGAGTTCAGACCAAGAGTGTTGTTGTAGGTCAGAAGGTTAAGAAAACGAGTACCAAACATCAAGGTGGTATCAGAAGGTCGAGTTGTATCCTACATAGCATCACTCATACTATGTAACCTTCCATGAGCACTGGCACAAGTACAACCACCTGCCCAAAGGTATGAACTAAATATTAGGGTGTCTGGCTTAGCCTTGTATAATGCTCTACCCTGTTCTGTTTCTATGGGTACCCTGCACTCATATTTCATGCCTATTATAGTACAGTTGTGTGGGTCCAAGCCATGGTTGCAGGATGAAATCTAGAGGGTAATATTCCCAGACACAGGTATCCGGGTTAGATAAGTAGGATTAGCAAGGAAATTCAGTTTCTATGAATACCATGGTGGTATACAGGTATTTTAAGTATTAGGTATATATATGTACCATTCACTTTGAGAGTTGGTTTTACTCCTGCTATGTGTTGAGCAACCAGGTCGGTATGAACAATAGGCAGGAATGGATGCCTGCACATAATTTTAGGCGCATGAAGTACTAATAACATGGGTAGAATTGAAAGATACCAAAGTGTAGCAGAGGTTGAGTTTAAACAACAATAATATTAGTCACATGTATAAAGGGCTGCATATACAATAGATGGTACTTCAGCAATATGGAACATGGCACTTAAGACAAAGAGGCATTGGGCTACCAGTATACAGAACAAGACTTCCACCTACATAGAAGCCTGGGGACCTGTGAGTGCCATAAACCCACACTAAATTAAGAGATTAGCATTTGATATATGGCACATATGGGTAGGGGTCTATGAGGGTACCTGATTATTGTGAATTGAGCAGTAGAACATCATAGAACATAAAGAACAATAGGAAGGTGGATAGAGTGTAATGCCTAAGTAGTATGCTTAAGTAAGAACTTAGTAGCAGGGAACACCAAAGACTGGGTATAAGTAAGGGACCTAGTAACTATACATGGAATAGGTAAAGGGATACCCCAAATGTATATTAGTCTAAGTAAAGTAGGCTAAGGGGATCCAACCCAAAGCATAAGGGTAGTCGGCACTAACTCAAGAAAGACTTATTGTAGTTCATTTTCACATGTTAATTAGAAATTTATAAATACAGGTTACTTGGACTTTGACCCAACACTTGGCCAGTATACACAGCTCAGGACCACAGGCAAGTATACCTTGCCCTTCTTTACAGCTTTATTTGCATGCGTTGTCTTTCATTATTCAGTTGTTGATATGTGTTTCTTCATCATTATATAGCCCTTGTTCACAGTTAGTCTTGTAGTCATATTGGGCATGTTCCACACTTGTGCTTGATCGAGTCGTCTCATAGAACGAATGCGCGCTATATTTGAACTGCTATTTCCTATAATCGTTTTCTTAACCTGCGAGTCCACACTAGGGGCGAGGGTTGACTCTTTACACCTGCGAGTCCACACTAGGGGCGAGGATGATTGCCTTGAACTAACCTGCGAATCCACACTAGAGACGAGGGTTAGAAATTAGTTTTAAACCTGCGAGTCCACACTAGGGGCGAGGGTTTGGTTATTTGTTGATCTCGTGTTCACTTGTTTTTCTTCCAGCAGTTCATTTATGCGTAGTTGTTCATATTCGTGTATTGCTTAGCCTTTTCCTATTTTATCCTGGATTTTCTTCTTGCATGATAAACTGTTAGAAAGGCTTGTATATTATGTATCTTGCTAGTCCTCTGAGGACCTGATGATCTCTTCAGGTTTAGCCGAACATTGAGCCAGGTGCACGCGAGCAGGTTTGAGCCAGCATTGGACCACGGTATCACCGCAACTGAGGGTATCTTGATGATTTAGCAGTTTGGGCTCAGTTATTTCATTTTCATGTTTTATGTTATTTTCATCTATTGGTAGTGGATTTGTGTCCACCAGACGTAACTTGAACTCTTAATAAGCAAGATACTTCATTTTATATTATCATTCTATATTCAGTCTCATATGAGTTGATTGTGTCATATTTCTGTGGATGAGATCTAGATTGCCTTGTTTGTTCTATAGACTCTGTGACTTGTATATGTATTAGACAGCGTTTTACCGCCGACACTGCAGCGTAGGCTGGGCTTGGACACGCCTCGTATCCGAAAAGCGGGTGCGGGTCGTGACACTTAGAACTGTTGAAACCAATGTCGCTCTATGAAGCTTTGACAAACCATTCGTCGTCAAATTGGATCCGTACAGCAACCCCCACTTGGATACTGACCAGCTGTTACGGAACCGACAGACTGACTCTCAATCTTTGACTCACCTCCATTCGTCGCTTTGTCTTGACGAACCGAATCCTCTGTAACCCTCAAAATATCTCAAAGACCCTCCTCAGCAAGTTTTCGACGATCCAATTCCTGTCGAACACCCCTCGAGCCTCCATCCGGTGTCTATGGTCTGTATGTACAACTCAGCGGCTTCAGCCTGTACATGCCACAACACAAATCTTCTCGAGCTATTTGTTGGAAACCTTTACAAGCATTCAATCTTTGTCCCAAAAAAACTGCGACAGCTATCATCTGTCAGCCTCCCTACCGAAATCAAGTTGTACCAGAAACTCGGTACATGTTGCACACCTTTGAGGATGAGCTTCTTACCAAACTACATCGTCAAATGCACATCATCGATGTCTACAACTGCAGTCGTCTCCTTGTCTTCCATCTTCACACATTCAAACTTGTCGTCGTGGTATGACGTGAAGATCCTTCTCTGCGGAGTGGTGTGATACGACATTTCCGTGTCCATGACCAGTCGTCGTCATGACACATGCCACAAGGTTCCTCTGTGGCGGTCGCTACAATGATGATATCTCTCAATGTCGTGAGATCTTCCTGATCGTCTTTTCCTTTTGCTTTCTCAGCTTTGAGATTCATGCAGTTCCTCTTGATATGACCCATTTCGTCACAGTTATAGCAGCCCTCCTTGCAGTCCACAATCGCAAGAATTCGAGAACTCCTCCATGTCCTTGCCTATGATTGGGTCTTCACTTTTCGTAGGAAGCCACCAGAGCGGACTCCTGCGACGATTCAACTTGCTTATGCCGGATCTCCTCATTCAACAAGCTACTTTTGATTGCCTCTATCGTGACAACTACATCCGGTGTGGAATTGCACACCGACACCACCAACGTCTTCCAGCTTTCCGGCAGAAAACTCAAAAGCAGTAGGGCCTGAAACTTATCATCAATCACCATCTTAATCGCAGACAGCTGACTGATGATACCCTGTACCTTGTTCAGATGTTGTGCCACCGAGGTACTCTCCATGTACTTCGAGTTGACGAGTTGGCGAATTATAAACGTCTTGTTGCCAACCGACTTTCTTTCATACAACGAATGCAGCTTCTCCCACAATGCTTTTGCAGAACTCTCCATGGACACGTGGTGAATCGTCCAGCTATTGGTGGATGAATCCAACGATCCAGTCGTTCTGATCGGTCCAACCGAACGGACCGAATGCTCACCCCTGGCACCCGCCACCGGTCTACGACCTAGTTGTGGTCCTAAAGAAGTGGTGGAAGCAAGCATTTTTTTTTAAGGAAATAATGGTTGGGGCCGCTCTTCCTTGATAAAGACATCTAAGCTAACAATAGGCTCGAGGACACAGACATGTTTTTTCCTGGCCCAGGACTTGGACGTTAGGCTACAAGATGTTAGCAATCAATGTCTTGTACGGCACTCTGGTTCGTTATGCACTTGCGGAAACATAGGATGCTACTATTTCAAAGCAGAGCCGGCCCTCAGCAATTGGAGGTCCGAAGCAAAAAAAAAAATTTAAATGAATCTCATACATAATGTAAAAAAAATATAAATAAAATAAAATTTTGTTGTAGTTAAGATTTGAACCAATGACCTCTTAAATAAAAGTCTAGCATTGTAATCACTACACCACAATATTTTTTGTTTAAAAAAAAGGCACATGTTAAATACTAGTTCTATTAAAGACAGTTCCATGTTGGTGTCCTCCTTTCGTCAGAGGGCCCTGGGCCGTCGTTCCGCATGTCCTGGGCCAGGGCCGCCCCTGTTTCAAAGCCAGGGGCAGAACTACACAGGAGCTCCAACCCACCCCCCAATACTTATTCTCGGTTATTTTTCTTCTATTTTTTTTTTTTTTTATATGAGTCAGTCTACAACTAGCCTATTTAGTCCACTCCAGCCCATCGGAACTCGAACTCGAATTCCTGGCTTCGCACTTCTTCAAAGCCAATACCCTAAGGCCTCGTTTGGTTCACGGAAAGGAAATGAATTCCCTTGTATTTTTCATGGAAATGGGAAAGTAGTATTCTTGTCACATTTTCTTTCCGTTGTTTGGTAAAACAAGGAAACTACCTAAGAAAGGAAAACAAAATATAACAATGTTCCAATAATATCCTTACCTTTTAAAATAAAAATAATATTATAAAAAATAACATTAATGGTAAAATAAGCAATGACATATGGTTACTTTTGTCATAACTTTTGTAATAAATATTGGAAAAGGAGGAGGCAAAATCAATCCCATGGATCTTGAATGGAACCATATTTCCACCAATTTTCTTCCTTGTCAGGAAATTGATTCCTAAGTTTGTGGTTCTTTATTGGTTACTTAAATCCGTGAACCAAACGAGGCCTAAATGTTGTGTCATCTCCTGGACACATCTGGAGCAGAGAATAACAGGGGGAGACGATTTCTTACTTTTGTTCGAAGAGAAGCCAGTTCAACAAACAGGCTGGAATATCGGATAGAAGCTTCAAAACGTTCATTTCTCTACTATTACAAAGATGTTTCAAAATGGCTCAAAAGCATTCTAAGCCGTATTATATATATCATTATGTAATTAAAAAAAATCTTAATTAATTTATATGTAACAAGAAAATTGACGAAAACTACTTACCTAAACACGACCGGTCAAAAGAAAAAGCTTCTGAAAATTACAGTATTATGTCACAAATCATCGGGAACAAGATATAAGTCCTGCAGATTCCTAACAATGAAACAGTGTATCTGTTCTTGATGATCAAGACTCAGTGCTCGGCAGTGCAACTTTTGAGAAGAATGATCACTGGCAGCATTTGAAGGAGGGAAAATCTTTGAAGGTTGACGAGGCTGTGCAGTGTAAAACACTTGAATGTGAAACTCAATACAAATACATAACTTAGAGGAAATTGTATATAACACAATAGTTGTTATAATTGGAATCATAGAAATTGGACCAATCTATAGAGTTTATCACATGAACTAAGAAACTGGAATTCAAACTCAAATGATGTCAAACTAAAGCTAACCAAATACATGAATGAATTGGAGCTGCTACTCTCTGAACTGGAGAGCCTCAACCACGTAGTTTTGTAACTTTAAATAAAAATAAATTAATGTGTAGCTATATATCCTCACATCAGTAACAGATTTTCAACCAGAAGACTAAAGAAAGCATCGATAAGGTTCCAACCATCAAAAGGAGGAAAAATTTAGGACTTCGGGGGACCTCTTTGCTGATTCAGCCTCTGCACTGCCAAAAATGGTGGATGAACGAATACAATCCCTCCTTGCTGTATTAGGTTGCAGCTGAGCAATCAAAATCTTGTCAAGGCTTGATGCCATTCCTCTGTAACGAAATGTCAGTAACTACTTTTCCATGGAGCTCATGTAATTTCAAACCTCAGGCCTGGTCCAAAATCCTTCACACTTCTTCAACCTATAATTTATTTCAGGCAACAATGTTATTAAGGGGACACCAAGATCCAAAAGGAAGTAGCCACAAGATTTAAGAGCAACCAACTAAAGCTTGCAATACAAATAAAAAAACAAAGCTATCATTCATTTTATCATTGTTCTCCTCACACTTTCCCACCAAAGGATATCGAGAACTAAACAGAGGAGGATTAAACACATTAACAATCAGCACGGGTGGAGTCAAAGGAAAAAGGGTTTCCAAACATAATCACAAGTTCAGCATTCGGAAATAATTCGGGCAGGTAGAAAAGATCAAAATTTGGGAAAGATTATATACACATATATGGGTCCCATCTCTCAAGTCTCAATCAAAATGGTGGCTGAGTAACCAAATTAAGGATATAGATTACACTCTCTAATAAAGTTTGTTTTCCAATCAGATTATACATCATTAAATGATTAGAAGTTATTAGCATCAAACCATAAAATTTAAATTCAATGCTGCTTCTAAGTATCCAATCCAACCAGTATATATTTAATGTTAACTATCCAATGTGAATTAATCTAGGTTCGCAGTACCGGTCGATACTCAGTGAAGGCATATCGGTTTGGACATGTGCTATCTGCTACTGAGCCCCACTAGTGCCGGCCGATAGTGATTTGACACCGAAAGTGGGGTTCTTTTCCGGTCAATTCAGCAATGAATAAAATTATAAGGGGGGAAAAAAAAGTAAAGCAAAAACAATGTCAACCCACTGATACGATGCGCCGGTGATCAACATGCTAGGGTGTTCCTTATCAACACATTATAATCATTACCATTTAACGTTGACGACGTTGTAAACTACAAATTCAAAATGTCCATTCGTCTTAACATCATTATATCAAAACTATTCATTTTGGGAGTATTTTGTTTAAGAATAAGTAAGATAAATAAAAATATCTACTTTGGACGAACAATTCAACAATCTTAAATACTATTCCTTCCAAACCTATCACGAAACAAAAAATAATACATAATATTATGACTATTTGTAACAAATACTTTTCTAGTTTTCAAACAATTTCGTATTACACTACCCACATAGTTCCTTCTACACCACAATTTTATGCAGCGGAGAAACTAGACATACTGAATACATCATATTGGTCCTGGCATCTTTACTATGATTCAAAGACTATAAATTTGATTGCACAGATCCCACATCTTTTCATCTTGTTTTTTCCTGAAAATACATGACCAGATTAGTCTGTTCTATTCATGTTCTTTCAAAGATAGTTTAATTCTGCTCAAACTAAAAATGACGCAGGAATGGCAGCTAAAAATACATTGATATGTGAGTATATAATAACTCACCACCATACAACTGGAAGGGGCATTAATCAGATAGAGAACATAAAACTGAAGGAATAAGCAAGTACCTGAGGAAGGCTCATCAACTCCATGACAGCTTTTTTGGGGGTCAATTCATTGTCGATGATTCGAGCAACTGCTGTCAAGACTGGCATCTTTACATGGTATTTCTGAGCCAGTGCAATCACAGCCCCAGCTGTCGAAACACCTTCAGCTACCTAAAAAAGATAAAATTAGCTAGGTCATTGAATTTGATTAAAAAAAACCCAACAGCAAGCATTACTTATGGGGTATCTAATAACCTGATTCATTGAACTTAATATATCCTCAAGACTCTCTCCTGATCCAAGTCTAAGTCCGACAGTTCTATTCCGCGAAAGATTCACAAAGCATGTAAGCATGATGTCGCCAGATCCTGATAAACCTGTAAGTGTTGTTGGCTTTGCACCCATCTTCATATCGAGAATAAAAAGGTAATCAGATCACTTTTAAGGTACTATGTTATTCTTAACGTGATACAGCTTTATCAATTTGAAAAGCCAACTGAGCAGAAATATTTTGTTACCCATCTAAAGGGGTTACGGGTGCACCGATGAGAATAAAATAAGGATGTGTAACAATAGAATTTCAAGATCCATTGAAAACCATAATCTTCGACATTGAAACAAAAGAGGACTTACAAAATCAATCTGAAGTTTAAAACATAATGTAATCTTACTAATAAGTAGGAATATAAGAGAGTTTCTGTATAAGCTGCTTTGATATAAGCATTCCGCAATTTTCCTACTTTCTACAGTTAGGCTAAGAAGCGAGATCAGCATTGACCAGTTATATTCTTATTATCTACAAATGTTCTTGAAGTTGAAGTTATTTAGTATTTGGTTACCTTAGTTGCCAGCCATCTTATCTCCGAACAACCTTGTGCAACAAGAGCTGCCATACAATTATTTCCAAGGTCCATCCCCTCCACAATACCGGCTGCTATAGCAAGCACATTTTTCAGTGCACCTGCAATTTCCACTCCTGTAACATCACTGAAGTATGACAGGTCACATGATGAAATCAGCAGAATGGAATATATTATATCATAATCACAATAGAAATTCTACGAGAAACTGATGTGATCAAGCAGGAGGAAGTTCTCCCTAGCTAACATGAAGAGAAACTTGACTTTTGATTAAATAGTCTTTTTTTAAAGATATACATAGGTGCAATACCCCCTTAATAGAGAAGTAGGGTTAGAGCTCTTAATTTATTGTCATGAATGACCTTGGGAAGCCTGACCTATTAGAAGAACTAGAGCTCAAGAAAATATGTAAATGAAATCTCACCATTTTGGCAAGAAAAGCAATTTAGCAATCCCACTCATTTAAGATGTTTATTCATTTGTAACGTGTAGATCCTACTTCAATATGGTTATTTGAAGTTTTGAATATCATGCCTAGGTTTCTCTGGAAGTAAATTAAACCACATACAGTTGGTTCAACAAGGGAAGTGGAAGATAAAACTATATGTTTAATCTAAATATTCTCGTTCACCATAAAAATTCTGTTTATAGGTAGCGGAAAACAAAAGAAATTAGAACAGTTGCATTTCTCTATGAACCTTGTTTACCCTTTTTACTCCCCCTCACTTTCTAGTTTTTGTACATCCAAAACAGCCTATATGCACTCAGAAGTCTACGGTTAACTTGTATAATCTAAAACTAACTGAAGTAGAATAAAAATAATCAAAGACCTAGATGAAGAGAATAATATAAACAGCTAATTTTAGCAAGATAAATCATGAATAGCTTCTCTAATTAGACAATCACCCTCTATGGGCATCTTTTCAGGAGAACGTCTATTTAAATATATGACTAGAAGGGAGTTCATTGTTCCCCAGGGAAGGCAAAGAGGTCAAGGTTACCACAATCTCAAGAGATAAATAACTACTTAATGCAGAGGTAGCACCCATATAGCCTTCTTTTTGAAAGATTTTTAAGATCCTAGATCATGATGATAGATGTGGAGTGTGGACAGTGGATCATCCACTTGGATGGGCCTTCATACACTACAACATTAGGTAAAAAATAACCTCATGTCCTACTAGGTACTACATTATGTAAAAAATTAGCATTCACTTCAAGCCCAGAATATGAGTGATAGCTCATACTAGGCAGTGAAGGTGAATATTTTCTCCAAAAAAATATAAATGATAACAGATAATATGGATTTGCAGTTGAAAATGAACATAAGAAAGCATCTTGCTTTCCCTAAAGCCCTTTAGATAGAGGGTCGTCTCTTAAAAAGAAGCAGACGCGTGACCTTTCAAGGGTTCACAGTCAAAACGTTAACAAATGTGCAAGTTCGTGACAATCTTCCTATTACTAGTGCAGGATACTAGTTCGTCCAGTATTATACTCCTAGTCTCTGTTGTTAATCTCGTAGGATACACAATATGTATCGTACAATATGGTAGAAACTCGATACGGATTGTATAGTCATTGAATTAAAAAGCGCGCCTAGGCGCAAGGCGCAGCGATACGCAGGGACAGTGCCTAGGAACAAGCCAGGCGCACCACCTTAAAAAAGCGCGCGCCTAGTGTAGAAAGGCGCAGGCTCCAGGCGCTCAACAAGGAACGCCTAGGCGTAAAGTTACTTTAATATATATATATATATATATATATATATATATATATATATATATATATATTCCAACCTTCTATATACATGTTATATAGTTTATGGGCTTTATTAGAAAGTATAGAAATTATTGTCATTAATATTATTGTGGGTTTTAGATTGTTTTCTAAATTAGAATGGACTTCTATATTTAAAGGCTTATATATATGTGGTTTGTATATTATATGTATATAATTTGGGTTATTTATATCTAATAGGCTTTTAGATTGTTATATATATATATATATATATATATATATATATATATATATATATATATATATATATATATATATAAAGAATAATTTTGTGTCTATAATTAGTGATATTTTCAAGGAATTTGGACTTCTATGTAGCTAAGTTTTTAAATGTAGATATTTTTTACATATAAAGAAAAAAGTGCGCCTAGCTTTCAAAAGGCGCGCCTAGCGCCTCAGGCTCCAGGAACCTTCGCACCTTGGTGCGCCTTTTGCCTTTTAAAACTATGTGTATAGGTGTATAGGATGGGACAAAAACTCGTCTGATACGTTTTTATATCGTCCGATACGGTACGATACGTCCAATATGATACACCAATATGATAAACAAATTTGTTTTTATTTCAATTTTCTATTTTATTTGTCTATTTCTTGAGAAGACTTTTTGGACTTTTTTGGGTTATTTATATTGGGAGCTTATGGTGTTGAGCTCATAAATTTATTGATGTTAAGAACTTATCAACTTTGTAATGATTGTCAATTATATGCTTAATGATATTCTTTACTGATGCTTAATATGTTCAATTTATCCTCATATGTTATATTAATTTTTCCAATGTATCTGCCAATTGAATTATGTATCTTATGATACACAATATGATAATCAAGCAAATCGATACATGATATGTAGCGCGATATGACAACATAGCTTCTAGTGATCATACAAAGTGGTTTCATTTACATCAGTAGTCACTAGGACAACCAACAAAACTGATGCTGACACTTCTCAGTTTCTGCCTAATGTGCTTACAGTTTTGCAATTGCAAGTTACATGACATCTCAATAGACAGCATAAACACACTCGTCCTTCCTCTTAGCTTATCCTCGTCATGATACAAATGACCGACTTGTAAGATGTTGTTACATACTGCTAATGATCGACCACATTTCAATGTTGTCCATTTAAGAACCAAAAAGTTATAGATCTTCATTTGAAAGCAGATACATCCCTTTTTTTGATATAAAGCACGTACGTCCCTTTTCGTTTTGGGATCAAGCAGATACATTCCTTTGTTTATTCCTAAATTACCAAGCAGAGCTCAACAACAATGCCATTGTTCTATAGATCCTCGTTTGCTAGCAGTGTAACCCCCTGATTTCGAAATTTGCATTTTTCGAATTTCTAATTTTCTTATTTTATTTTCTAGAAATTATTTGGAAATTATTTAGGCGATCATGGGAAGGGAATGGCATTTTGGTAATTACCATAGAGGGAGGAATGGTTATTTAGGAATTATATAGGAGTGAAAAATTCGTAAATACCTAGAAGTGGAGTGGCATGCTGGTTTGTAGTAGTATGCCATTGAATAGGTTACTAGCTATTAGTGAAAACTCTCTAGAAGTCCTTAATTAATTAGGGATTAGTCTTAATTAATCCCAATGAATATTCCATGGCATCTAGCATATTCTTAGGAATATTCTCTAGAATATTTTTGAAATATTCTTTTTCTAGATTAGTCCTAATCACCCTATAAATACTCCTAATGAGAATTAGCATTAATCATTCCAATTATTTCTACTTATCCATCATGCCCATGTCTTGCCGTGTCGGCGCGTCCATCACATTTCATTATTTCCTATAGCTATTACATTTACATTCCAATCCAATTCTCCGTGTCCGACACGACACGATTCCACCCAAATTCCACCAAGACAATCCTCGTGTGCCTGGTCCAACCCCGAGACATGGACATACCAAATACAATTCCCATACCCAAATATGTGTCGTGACTCACTGTCCACAGGACACAGGACACACCATTCCAAAAACCCTAATTCTAAATCCAAACCTAGTTTCACCGACGGCCAGAGTTCGTAGGAGTCGCCTCCCCGCCGTCACTGTTGTCCTCTAAGCCGACCGATCCTCACTGTTGCACTTGAGCCGCTGTGTCCGCGTGTCCGCCGGACCACCGCACTCGAGCGTGAGACTTGACGAGACCCTGTCATCGCCGGAGTCAAGCTCGCGACCACCGTCATTTACTCCGTCGACCGTCGGCGTGTACTCTACTCGCCGGATCTGAACACGATCGGAGTCGTGATCCGACCTCGACCTCATCTTCCCTCCGGCACCACCATCCTGAGCCGCCTTCACAGTTCACAAGCAACTCCTCCGCCGGAGTCACTCGACTGTCAAGTATCACTCCTCGCTGCACCCCGGCGGATATGAGGACCACAAGCCGCTGCCGAGCGCCGTTGCTCGACTCCGTCCGACACGCCATCGCGCCACTGGATCCATTGCCATCTACTCCTCGAGGCTGGACTCAACCTTCTGAAGCAGCCAGGCCCTCGCCTTCTGGCACCACCCTTCGGTTTGCCACCGCCATCGTGCCGTCGATCTCAGGTGAGCGCTGCCTTCTTCCTCTTCCCTGCTTTCCTCTTCTTCTTTCTTCTTCCTCTTCATTCTTCTTCTTCTTCTTCACTTACGTGGAAGAATCGAGAGAAGTGAGCTTTCTCTCTCTACTAAAGGGGGTAGGTAAGTTAGGGATGGGCCGGATTTTGGGCCCAGATCTGGGCCATGGGCCGCAGGAAAAAGAAGAAAAAGAAAAAGAATTTCGATGGGCTGGGTTATGTAGGCCCAATGTTTGGGTTGATTATTAGGCTTGGCCTATGGGTTTAGTCTTCATTAGTTAAAAGGGATATTTTAATTGGATTTTGGATTGGGCTTAAAGATAAGTTGAGTATTAAGTGTAATTATTAAATAAGATTTGAGACTAGGTTTTAAACAAGGACTGTGCCTATGATAATTTCACATGAATAATGGGCTTTAGGAGATTTTGGGCTTTGTTAAGGTTTATAAGAATAAAACCCATTGGATTTGGGCCAAGACTCTGTAGGTAAGTATTTCTAGAATTGAGTCTAATAAATCAATATTGTTTTTAGGTAGATTCGGAGCAACTTCAGGCAACAACTTGGACTTGAGGCAAGTACTCCGTATTTATGTTTTTCTATATTTAATAAACGCAAGTTCTTATTGTCTGGTCTGATTGTAAATTGCATATTGAGACACGATTCTGACACGATACTTGTGCTTGACTCTGCATCTATGATACGTATCTGAATCTGATTCTGACTCTGATTTTTGAACATAGGATGGAAAAATGTTAAGTAGCTATGTGGCTAAACCATTGTTGTACGAATCATAGTTCGACATGCACTGCACTTATGTTCGAACCTGACCAAGTCTGAATCTAGCCTTAGTCGGCCACATATTGAAAATGACATTTCAATTCACGTAGGATTTTAGCTTGATTATTACTGTTTCATAGACTGTTTCTCATGATTGTTCGTGTTGCAGGTTGCATTTCACTACAATATTTTATTGCATTATCGAGTTTAGTTTCTATATTCTTTTTGCTTTATTTTGTATGTACGACATTTATACGAAAATGTACTTTGCTCATTTCTTGATTGGATCGTTGTCTACAGGTGATGACAGACTAGCATAGAGAATTGCCTTGGAGGATTTAGAGTTAGAGTTAGCTTAGATCATTGATGTATTATTCATGTTGTATATTATTTTGAGGATTTACCGAATTGGTCTCCGGGATGAGATGGACATGTATTATGTACAAAAAGACTATTAGTGTATTGTGGTGATCACGTGCGTAAGTGGGTGGTATAATGTTTTGTGATTGGGCATGATTTACGATTTCTGAGATTGATAAATGATTATCGAGGTCTAGACAGCTCACTACCACCGATACCGTGGCGTAGGCTGGACGCGATCACAAGCCATACCCGTTAGTGCGGGCGCGGGGCATGACAAGCAGACATATCTTACATCCCTTTGTTTATTCCTAAATTACCAAGTAAATATTAGAACTCTTCTTTCTCAGTTGCTTAACCCTGAAGACCCTTCTTTCTCAAATGCTAATCAGTCAACATCATTGTGTCCACATGTAACATGCTATCTAGTGACTAGGATGAGTAGTCTTAGGGCTAGTTTGGATTGCACTTACGTTTCATTCCATTTGCTCAAATGCCAATTTTTTGGATACTCGTTGGGCTAACATTTCAAAACTGCTCATTTGAGCCCCAAAATGTATGGTAAGTTTGAGAAAACACCCATTTGGTGTGGAAAACATTTGCACCCCCCCCCCCCCCCCCCCTTCCCTCCTCCTCCTCTCCCCTTTGGAACCAAATGGAGTATCGGATGAAACATAAGTGCAATCCAAACCGACCCTTACGCTCAAAAAGATACTTATGAAAGTCAGACGAATTATACAACGTAATCCTTCAAATTGTGAAGAGAAAATAAATAGGTGCATGTTTTGAATCAACGACTGCTGCTGTGATTTCAAATGACAGTATAAATTACATGCATTACATAGTACAGGCTATAGTTTTGTTAACTTTGTTGGGAGTATATCCCTTGAGCCAGTTTCCAACATTGACACATGGTTGCAATATAAAACGTCAGTTACGTAACTAAACAAAAAACAGATAATGAGTACTAGAAAGTGAAAATAAAAAGGTAAAGCTTAGAAAAAGAAATGTTGTCTTGGTTACACGCAGAGATCCAAAAGTAAAAAACCTTATAAATAATGTATTGTAAACCTAATTATGTAGTTTAGGCTACAGATAGAGGTCCAAACGTATAAATATTGTGTGGTCTTTATAGGGAATCAGAAAAGGAAGGTAGCTTTCTAACCTAGAAGAGCTTATCCTCAAACAGGGCGATGCTAATAGTTGCTGCACAGAACTTGCCAACTTCTTATCTTTTGATGCCACCACCATTGCTGCAATATTGTAATAAAATTGTGAGCAACAGTCTCTTTGCATACGAAAATGGAACAACTTGAAGCCACTTAAGCTCGTTTTGAAGAAGCTCTGTGCAGATTCATAAGCAATCACAAGACTGACCTACATGCCAAGTAAAAACACTAAGCAAAAGATGCACACTTTACAATCACACAGACAACATAATTACAAGTGGAAGTGCTATCATAAATTTCTGAACTCAAATAAACCTGTTGGCAATTTATTCATCAACTCCACTGCAAAGGAAGGTCCCGATAGCACAACAAAAGGCTGGCGAGGATTTTGTAATGCTTGTGGAATAATTTGAGACATCATTCTTAAGGTATTTAGCTCCAAGCCTTTGCTAAGAGATATGAATGGCAAGTTTGGGTCCACATGCTCTGAAATGCCTTCAATAAAAGATGAACTGAACTGCCATAGAATAAACTAGGTAAGCATGCTGAAGAAGGCTCACCTAAAACAAATTAAGTGCTCTCTTGACCGAAAGTTTTATAGAAGGACAAATGTCATAACATACAGTCTACAGTAACATGGTAAGTATTTGTTTGTCTAGTGATACAATAAGTTATGCAGCCTATATTCAAGGATCGCATTTCAGGTTACCTGCAATGGAACAGCATGCAAGCAAAAGTCAGCTCCCAGTAAAGCATCCTTTGCGCTGGTTGTTGCTACAATATTTTCTGGCAACTTGTGCTCAGAGAAATATTTGCTGCAGTAAAAAACATACAGATCGACATTAGTCTACCAACAGGCAAAATTCGATATGTTTGTGTTGCCTATAAAATTTTCTTTACGGAAAATGAAATGTAAGAAGAGTTCATAACTCTAATACCCTCAATAACAGCTTATTATCCAAATATATTTGTAAGAGCACTTAAAGAAATTATTCTTTCGTAAGAAAAGGTTATGTTAAAAGCCCAAAGGAGGACGACTAACAATGTACTAATCAGCGAAATCAACACCTCCCTCATATATGGCTGCCCACCTCATGTAAAAAGACAGTAAATAATGGTTGTAATAGAAGTAATCATAATAAGGTTCAGACAAGACAAGTTCAGAAATCAAGAGCTTTGTTGTCATATTAGAACAATAACTCTGCACTAAAAATATTAAAATCATCAGGTTGCAAACCCACGGCACCTATAGCAGAAAAGACAAACATTTCTCGACCCCACAGTGGCTGCATGATCCAACTGGGAGGGCGGAGATATCCTGGCCCTATTGCCATTATGCCTTTGAAGTGCTACTTGGTTCAACTCCATTTGTGACCTTTTCTAGTATGTGGAACTCTCCACCTTCTCGAGTAGATTCCAAATAGTCTTTCGTTTTCATATGAGTTGTTTTCTTAACCTCTTTCTTTAGTGTGTTAAAGTCGTGAAGGCAACAAACACAAAAACTACAAACTTTTCTTATTGAAAGATGTTTGCACATCCATACTACTTGCACCTAGTTCCCTTTTGTTCAAACTTCCTCGGGCATGGATTCAGATGAACTGAACACCCACATAACTTAGGAAGCATGCACACCCCAAATATTAGTGCCATGTGGACACGTGTCGGACACGACAAAGAAACTCCAAATTACACTAGAATCCGGTGTTGTATCCATGACGTGTTGTCAATATTATTTGCGTCATATATGTGTCCATGCAACATAGAACATAACACGGCACCATTGTCACCAAAAAAAGCCAATTTTCATAATTTTTGATAGTTATCTAACAAACCATTTCTCTTCAATAAGTCACGATATAGATTGGTAATTCTAGCTTCTCACCAATTACAGTGAGCCTCGTTGATGGAACGGCACACGTCGGCGTCCCTAATAAGCATGGAGACCTCCATCTCGGCCTTCTTGCCGGCGACGTGCGCCGCCATCGCCGTGCCGAAGGACCCTCCGCCGAGAACAACAACCTACTCCAATAAAAACCATTTCCCCATTACTCGCGCGCGCGCGCACACACACACACATAGACATCATCAACAATTAGAAGCGGTGACGTCACCTTGTTGGTGCGTTCGAGCACGTCGGTCCTGGCCTTGGACCTCCACGACCTGGACCACCGCACCAGCTTCTCCCACGCTATCTTCACCGCCCGCCGTCGCTCCCTGGGGTTGGGGTTAGGGTTTTCGGGGGTCGGCTCGGGATCTAGGGTTCCGGCGGAGCAGAGGCAGGAGAAGCTAGGGTTTGGTGAGAGGACTCTCCGACGATGGTCGGCGTCGGAGAAAGGAAGAAGAGGAGGAGGACGCGGAGAGAGGAGGAGAGCTGCCATTGTTCGTTTTTATCCGCAGGAGCGCGGGAGGCGAGTGGTGAGCAAGGCCGGAAAAAAGAGAGAGACTGTAGCCATTTTATTTTGGGTACTGTTTTAGATTCGGCCCAGGCCCATCAAACCTTTCTATGCGTATTCCTATCTGGTTATTGTTTGTTTGTTATGGTCGACATTTTAGTAAAAATGTCATTATCTATTCTATTCTATTCTATTCTATTCTATTATACTAGTGTCTCTATTCTATTCTATTATACCAGTGTGCAACTTATTTTTACAAATATTGATACTATTTTATATAGCAAAGATAACATACAACCAAAGTTATTTAAAAAAATATTCTCTATCGATAGAATTTTTTAATGCTAGATATGTTAATACCATCTTATTATTTAACAAAAATAAAAATTCATCCAACTTACTAAACAAAGATTTTGACTTTCACCATAGGAAATTATTCAGCCGATAAAATTATAATAACGAAATGTTATTTGTCAGCATCTTCAAACAGCTTCCGAGTGAATCCACCGAAAATTCTTCTATAATCTATTAAATTTAATAAGAGATGCACTATATATATTGGATGAATAAAATCCTCTCAGAAACTTCATGAGGAGTTTTCAAGTTTTCAGTTTGATATCATCTTATGTAGTAGACAACTACCATAATTTAAATATTTAAATATAAATGACCAAATTCATGGATTATTGTTCATTTGATCTAATCCATAGTTCGAATTTATAATTTAAAATATAATAATCTAATGTACCATAATTTAAATATTATATATACCAATTATTAAACCTAATTTATACTTTGTGTCTAGCATATGCAAAGATTTATTGTAAGCTTGATCTAACTAACAATATAATCTTATAAAAATTAAAAATTATAATTATAATCATATTTAATTTAGTATAATGCATACTCACAATCCACTAATTAAAATCATATTTAATACATACTCACGATAATTCATGTTTAATTTAAAATTAAGAATTCTAATTATAATCATCTTTAATTTAGAATTACACAACATATAATTACCACACATTAAAAGTTTAACCTTATTTAACTTTATTTATACCCACTAATTTTAAATTTAAATTAATATAATCAAATATAATTTAATATAATTTAAATTAATCTAAAGCAAATTTAAAATTTATTCTAAATCATAACTTAAATATAATTTTACTTTTTCCATATAAAAAGATATTGAAATCCAGGATTGTAAAAAAAATGTGAAACTCTAGACTAGAGATGGCAACTTTCTCCGAATCCGACGGGACCAAATTTTTTTTCCCCGATGGGGACGGGTTTGGGAATATAGAAACGGGGACGGTGTAATGCCTGTGGTTCGTATTACGTATTTTTGGAATACGTGTACGTATTTTACCTTGTATTGCACGATTCCTAGCTTAGCTTTTCCTTCTTGGCTTGGTTTATTTCCTGGGTTGGTTCGGCTTGGCTTGGTTTTTGCCTTGGTTCATGATGAATCAAGGGTGAACCCCTACCTACCACATTTAATATTTATTACCCATTATTCTTTCTCTCTCTTCATTAACCTCTTCTTCTTCTTCTTCTTCCATTTAATTCTTCACCTACCAGAGAGAGGGAGAGAGAGGTCTAGGCAAGTGCATCTTGCTTCATGGAGGAACTCCAATTTTATTGCTTCATTCTCTTCCTTACAGCATTCTAACTTACTTTAGAACTTGGCATTTTCACTTTTCATGGCTAGATTCTTGTAGATCTATATTTACCTTATTTTCGGATTTTTTGGGTTTTGATCTACTTAATCTTGTTATTTTCGAGTTTTGATGGTTCCATGTTGTAGGGAATTTCGTTCTACCCCATTTTGACCTATGGAAGTTCGGATTTGGGCTCCGGATGATAGAGTTTATGCAGCATGGAAGCCATGGCTTATGATATACTTCTTCTCGAAAATTTGGAGAAGAAGCACAGTCCCGAGCCGCATGGTAGCACTTGACCGCATGAACATTCATGCGGCAAGTCAGTTCCAACCGCATGCACTTTTGCCTTGACTTGACCGCATGACAAGTTCATGCGGCAAGTATTCCTTCTAGCCGCATGAAGTCCATCTTACTTAACCGCATGACTGAGCCTCCCCCTTAACCGCATGAGACTCTGCCCACCCTGAGCCGCATGAACTCAACACTCGCGAGCCGCATAGACCGTAGTCTCCCAGCTGCATGGGTTTACTTCCTTTGACCGCATAGTCTTTGCTTCCCGCCGCCGCATGGATTGCTCCTTCCCGGCCGCATGTACTTGATTGGCCAGCCAACCGCATGGACCCATCCCCCGCCAGCCGTATGAGTTCCCTATCCTCCTAGCTGCATATGTCTTGCCTTCCTCAAACGCATGACTGAGTGGATCTCCGAGCCGTATATGACTGATACCCCTTTTGGCCGCATAAGCCTTTCCCTTTTTAGCCGCGTGCGCCTGACCCTATTCAGCCGCATAGGCTGTTCTCTTCCAGCCGCATGGGATCATTCTTGGCCGCATATGCCTTAACCGCATGGCTCTTCTATAGCCCTGTGTATTGATATTTTATTAAATATTTTACGCCCATTTTATATCCTTACACCTTTTGTCCTGAACTAGATAATCACGAATTTATTTAATATGTTTGGAAGTGATAATTAAACCTGGCATGACATGACCTGATAGTGGCCCGTCGTGGTGCACTCTTGACCAGTAAACTTGGCATGCTAACCTGAAATGATATATCTGGATAAGCTATTGCGACGGCTATCTGACATGACATGACCTGTATAAGTAACCTGGACACCGTGGGCGATTGTGCTTGTATAAATAATCCAGTCATGTCTTGCATCATGTCTAGGAGGGGACTCCTGAGTACCACGGTCAGGAGTACCTATTGAAATGGACTAAGGTTAATAACTAGAATAATTCACTAGTCATGAAGAGATGTTCTCCAGTTACAGGCGACCCCGTTATTCCGACCGTAAATATTTGGACTTGTAGCCTGTCGACGAGTAGGGCACATTTCCAGCCCACTGTTATGTGGGGCACCCTCCATTGTCACTTTAATGATTGGACTTTACTGTCACTCTAGTGTATTGTACTCTCTTTGATTGTCGCATTAATGATTGAACTCTCTAAATTGTCACTATAATGTTCGCCTGGATAACCTGGGTAGCTGCAGGGCCTGTGACTACTTGGAGCATCTCATTGCATCTTGCTAGTAACTAGGATTGTGATAACCCTAGTTAGTTAATGTAGAAAGCCGTAGGCAATGATTGGCCGTGATTGATTGGATGGAGTCTAGTCCAGTATAGTATTGTCTAGAAGTGATTGATTGCAAGATTGTACCAGAATGATTGAATGATTGTCACTCCAGATTGTTACTATAATGATTGAACTCTATTGTCACTCTAGCGTATTGTACTCTCTCATTTTCACCTTAATGATTGTCACCTTTAGCAATAAATGATCAGAGACTAAGATCTGTTCAGGCGAAGGATTACAATCTCGGTCCTTGTTTGGTTTAAGGATTGTAACCTGGCTTCCGGAATAGTCGTCTTCTCTTCATATATTGCCCAGCTATATTTAAGTTAGAATGATTCTCCAGTTTTCTTATGTCAATGATGCTTCACTTAATTATTTTCTCTGATTGGGATGAGTGCATTGGTATTGCACAATCCCGATCTGTGTTACTTATTGTTTTCTTACATGTTGAATGCTAATGATTTGTTAGTTTTAGTCCTTAAGTGAAGCCTCCTTTGTGGCACTTGCTCTTTCTGGGGTCTGACCCAGCTGGTTTTGTATGGCCAGATACCGGAGCAGCACCAAAGGATCTCCCTGCTTTCCAGCCCGATGGTGACCACCAGGCGTAACCAGGGCATCGAGTGGGTTTCTTTTTTGTTCTTCCACTGTAATATTGTAAATTATTCTTTTGAGACGTTTAGCCGACGAGCAAGTGTTAGCTCGATTGCACCTTTACTTATTGTTTGCCTACGGGCTGTAACATGATTGACAAGCCCCGGGGGTTAATCATGTATGACTGAACTCTTGCTAGTCCTCACATTTTGTCACAACTAGCTTCATGATCATTCCGAATATGTAATGTATGGGACGCCTTACTATTGTGTATTTGGTGGTCTGACATCTTGTAACTATTATTAGTTGGTTGAGATTGAGACAATAGGCTATTTTATGACCCTAAGAGACTGATGGATTGTAGTGAAACCCTCACATATCTAGACAGCCGTGACCGTATAGCGGCGTGGATTCCATTCCGTTATACGTAGCTGGCTATGTCTGCCCTCGCTCTCCAGTATTTTGGTTCTGGGGCGTGACATGGTTTAAGTGGTGGCCCATGCAAGTCTTGTTAATCAAGATGTGTGAGGGTTTACCGAATAGATGTCTCAATCTGTACTCTCCCTTGATCTCCACTCGTATCTCTATATCTTCTTGAATTCCTGACTTGATAACATGCTTGTATCATTGATCTATCCTGGTCCTTCTTTAATATCCCTGATGTCATTGCTTCAGTGACATCGTTCCTATTGATCAGCCAGAAGGAGCTCAGTCCTCAGCAGCAGCCTCCCAAGCCGTGCCTCCTGGAGAACCAGTACCACCAGTTCAGCCCGTCCAGCCAGCAGGGTCAGAGGATGGAGGCTTGGTAGGACTCATCCGTGAGTTGCTTGCGTCCCAAGATCGTCGGGGAGATGCCCTGCACCAAGTAGTACAAGATGCTATGAGTGAAAGTGGTCCTCGAGGGAACAGTACGGTCAACAGTTTCAAGCGCCTGAACCCTCCATTCTTCGATGGCAGCGAGGATGCAATTGCTGTCGATGCTTGGCTACAGGATACAGAGGTGATTCTCGAAGCCGTGAAGACTCCAGAAGACGAGAAGGTGGCTGTGGTGCGCCTACAGTTATTGGATCTAGCCTGCAGTTGGTGGGCCGCACAAGCAGTGGGATTGGCAACACATGTCTCCTGGGCAGTGTTCAGCGAGAAGTTCCAGACCAAGTATCATGATGCAGTAGCTCGATATGACTTGCAGACCAGGTTCAGTAATCTTAAACAGATGGGGAGGACGGTCGACGGTTATGCGGCCGAGTTTTCCAGACTCAGTCGGTTTGCTCCAACCTTGGTGGCAACCGAGTTTGATAGAGCGCAGAGGTTCTAGCAGGGACTTCACCTGGAGATTATATTGGCAGTAGAACAGTTCGAGCATCAGACCTATGATGCGGTGTTGCGAGCAGCGAGGAGGCACGAGTATACCTCCCAGAGAATAGTGGACATGACTGGAGGTCGGAAGCGGTCCCATAGCCAAATGAATCAGTCTTCAGCACCAGTCCCGGCAGCCAGGGCTTTGACTATTGGAGCTTCGAGGCGAGCGGCCTCAGTGACATCGGTTCAGCACTCAACCCCGACGTACTCTCAGCAGAAACAGAAGCAAGCGCAGTCTTCCGCCGTGGGCTGTTCTTATTGTGGGAAACTTGGACACGTGGTAGCGGAGTGTCGCAAGGCGTTGGGATTGTGTTTATTGTGTGGAGCACCGGACCATAGGGTGGGGTCCTGCCCTTTCAGAGTTGATTCAGCATCGACAGTATCTAGTCCCTCGGTTAGGGGACCAGCACCAGCACCAGCTTCCGTTCACCAACAACAACAGTTCCCGTTTCCGAGGCCATTGTCGACTCAGGCCCAGACTTTCCAGCAAAAAATCCGCGGCAGTTTGCCCTAGCCCAGGCTCAGGTTCAGAATCGGTCGAGAGGTATATGTGTCCTCTCATCTTGCTTTTCTACCGTCATTATGCGGGGTGCATGACATAATTCATGTATCCTAATTGCGACGGAACATCTCGGACCCGAGCCATATCCTAGGTCATTCAAAACTGGTTATTGGTACCAACCTTTTCGTATGAGGAGAGGCCCGTGTCCATGTTTGACCAAAGAGAGAGACCTTAAGCGCAAGACTATCAGTTCAGTCCGTGTTGCTTAGAGTCATCCATCTTTAGGAGAGTCAAACTTGGGAGCATGAGGATGATATCTGATCAGGTCATCCCGGCCGGTTTGACTCGTAAGGTGTAATATCTTCCTCATGCCTTACGCTTCGAATCCTTGCTTGCATGAATGATTGTATGATTGATTGGTAGTGGTAGATTGCCTATGATATAATAGCTTTTCCTTATATCTCTAGCCTCTTGATTAAATTTCGAGGACAGAATTCTTTTAAGGTGGGTAGAGTTGTAATGCCTGTGGTTCGTATTACGTATTTTTGGAATACGTATACGTATTTTACCTTGTATTGTACGATTCCTAGCTTAGCTTTTCCTTCTTGGCTTGGTTTATTTCCTGGGTTGGTTCGGCTTGGCTTGGTTTTTGTCTTGGTTCATGATGAATCAAGGGTGAACCCCTACCTACCACCTTTAATATTTATTACCCATTCTTCTTTCTCTCTCTTCATTAACCTCTTCTTCTTCTTCCATTTAATTCTTCACCTACCAGAGAGAGGGAGAGAGAGGTCTAGGCAAGTGCATCTTGCTTCATGGAGGAACTCCAATTTTATTGCTTCATTCTCTTCCTTACAGCATTCTAACTTACTTTAGAACTTGGCATTTTCACTTTTCATGGCTAGATTCTTGTAGATCTATATTTACCTTATTTTCGGATTTTTTGGGTTTTGATCTACTTAATCTTGTTATTTCCGAGTTTTGATGGTTCCATATTGTAGGGAATTTCGTTCTACCCTATTTTGACCTATAGAAGTTCAGATTTGGGCTCCGGATAATAGAGTTATGCAGCTTGGAAGCCATGGCTTATGGTGTACTTCTTCTCGAAAATTTGGAGAAGAAGCACAGTCCTGAGCCGCATGGTAGCACTTGACCGCATGAACATTCATGCGGCAAGTCAGTTCCAACCGCATGCACTTTTGCCTTGACTTGACCGCATGACAAGTTCATGCGGCAAGTATTCCTTCTAGCCGCATGAAGTCCTTCTTACTTAACCGCATGACTGAGCCTCCCCCTTAGCCGCATGAGACTATGCCCACCCTGAGCCGCATGAACTCAACACTCGTGAGCCGCATAGACCGCAGTCTCCCAGCCGCATAGGTTTACTTCCTTTGACCGCATAGGCTTTGCTTCCCGCCGCCGCATGGGTTGCTCCTCCCCGGCCGCATGTACTTGATTGGTCAGCCAGCCGCATGAACCCATCCCCCGCTAGCCGCATGAGTTCCCTATCCTCCTGGCTGCATATGTCTTGCCTTCCTCAGTCGTATGACTGAGTGGATCTCCGAGCCGCATATGACTGATACCCCTTTTGGCCGCATAAGCCTTTCCCTTTTTAGCCGCATGCGCCTGACCCTATTCAGCCGCATGGGCTGTTCTCTTCCAGCCGTATGGGATCATTCCTGGCCGCATATGCCTTAAACGCATGGCTCTTCTATAGCCCTGTGTATTGATATTTTATTAAATATTTTACGCCCATTTTATATCCTTACGCCTTTTGTCCTGAACTAGATAATCACGAATTTATTTAATATGTTTGGAAGTGATAATTGAACCTGGCATGTCATGACCTGATAGTGGCCCGTCGTGGTGCACTATTGACCAGTAAACTTGGCATGCTAACCTGACATGATATATTTGGATAAGCTGTTGCGACGGCTATCTGACATGACATGACCTGTATAAGTAATCTGGACACTGTGGGCGATTGTGCTTGTACAAATAATCCAATCCTGTCTTGCATCATGTCTAGAAGGGGACTCCTGAGTACCACGGTCAGGAGTACCTATTAAAATGGACTAAGGTTAATAACTAGAATAATTCACTAGTCATAAAGAGATGTTCCCAAGTTACAGGCGACCCCATTATTCCGGCCGCAAATGTTTGGACTTGTAGGCTGCCGACGAGTAGGGCACATTTCCAGCCCACTGTTATGTGGGGCACCCTCCATTGTCACTTTAATGATTGGACTTTATTGTCACTCTAGTGTATTGTACTCTCTCTGATTGTCGCGTTAATGATTGAACTCTCTAAATTGTCACTATAATGTTCGCCTGGATAACCTGGGTAGCTGCAAGGCCTGTGACTACTTGGAGCATCTCATTGCATCTTGCTAGTAACTAGGATTGTGATAACCCTAGTTAGTTAATGTAGAAAGCCGTAGGCAATGATTGGCCGTGATTGATTGGATGGAGTCTAGTCAAGTATAGTATTGTCTAGAAGTGATTGATTGCAAGATTATACCAGAATGATTGAATGATTGTCACTCCAGATTGTTACTATAATGATTGAACTCTATTGTCACTCTAGCGTATTGTACTCTCTCATTTTCACCTTAATGATTGTCACCTTTAGCAATAAATGATCAAAGACTAAGTTCTGTTCAGGCGAAGGGTTACAATCTCGGTCCTTGTTTGGTTTAAGGATTGTAACCTGGCTTCCGGAATAGTCGTCTTCTCTTCATATATTGCCCAGCTATATTTAAGTTAGTATGATTATCCAGTTTTCTTTTGTCAATGATGCTTCACTTAATTATTTTCTCTGATTGGGACGAGTGCATTGGTATTGCACAACCCCGATCTGTGTTACTTATTGTTTTCTTACATGTTGAATGCTAATGATTTATTGGTTTTAGTCCTTATGTGAAGCCTTCTTTGTGGCACTTGCTCTTTCTGGGGTCTGACCCAGCTGGTTTTGTATGGCCAGATACCGGAGCAGCACCAAAGGATCTTCCTGCTTTCCAGCCCGATGGTGACCACCAAGCGTAACCAGGGCATCGAGTGGATTTCTTTTTTGTTCTCCCACTGTAATATTGTAAATTATTCTTTTGAGACGTTTAGCCGACGAGCAAGTGTTAGCTCGATTGCACCTTTATTTATTGTCTGCCTACGGGCTGTAACATGATTGACAAGCCCCGGGGGTTGATCATGTATGACTGAACTCTTGCTAGTCCTCACATTTTGTCACGACTAGCTTCATGATCATTCTGAATATGTAATGTATGGGACGCCTTACTATTGTGTATTTGGTGGTCTGACATCTTGTAACTATTATTAGTTAGTTGAGATTGAGACAATAGGCTATTTTATGACCCTAAGAGACTGATGGATTGTAGTAAAACCCTCACATATCTAGACAGCCGTGACCGTATAGCGGCGTGGATTCCATTTCGTTATACGTAGCTGGCTATGTCTGCCCCCGCTCTCCTGTGTTCTGGTTCTGGGGCGTGACAGACGGAAATGGGGATTGAAAAAAAAATCCTCGAACGTATTTGGGGCCGAATATGGGTATTGTACTCCCCGTCCCGGTAAATCCCTGACTTCGATTACTTATACTTATATGTGCAACACATTTGTATGAGTTCATGATCTATCTAATACTAGATATAATTTTCATTATATTAATGTTTTATCAACATATCCTGTATTTTTTTTGGAATGAAATAGTTTATACTATACAGAAAAAATTATTAACGGGACGACAGACGAGGACGAAAAAATCCGATCCCAAAAGTGTTAATGGAGCGGGGACGGGGATAAAAATATGATCCCAAAAGTGTTAATGGAGCGGGGACGAAAATTATATTGTTAAACGGGGATGGGGATAAAAATTTAAACCCGACCAGGAATGGGGACGGAGAAGGGGATTCGAACACTACTCGGGGACGGGGATGGGGATATGATCCCCGGCCCCGACCCGCCCTATTGCCATCCCTACTCTAGACAGTACGTAGAATTCCTTAATTTATAATATAAAATGGGTTAATAAGTACAAAATGATGAAAAATTATTAATTTTAAGATAAAAGGAACCAACCTTAAATCAGCGAGAGAAGTTTGGAGAACTTTGTTTCCTTTTCTTTCTTTCTTTGGGAGGATGCTGCAGAACACAAAACAGAAAAGATTTGATATCAAAACAGTTAGAAAAATAAATTATATCTATTTATTTAAGATAAAGGAACCAATCTTCAACATAGAAGCTCGAGAAACCTCTCTTCTTTCTTTGCTTTCCATTCCTTTGGAGAGAAAGAGAAGGTGAGAGAATGTTGTGGGAGAGAGAAAGAGGTTATATTAGTGGGGATGTAAATTTAACTACTCATATAAAAAGAGAGTTACGAACGGTTTTAATTTTAAATTAGTGGAAGATCAATGACCTTTTTACCCATTGTCACGATCCGCTACCCAAATTGTTGGGCCGGGCCGAGTCATGTCCAGCCTACGCTTGAGACAAAGCGTAGTAAGCTGGTCTAAAAATAAACAATACAAGATCAAAGTATACTAACAGTTCTATTTGTCATATTGAGTTAAAACATCACAAACACAAAATCATCTAGTATATGAATATGTTCCAAATACATAGCCAAGATGTAAAACTGGATACAGGTCCAGTAACAAAATACATAGTCTAAAACATGTCTGCTCTCAAAAGTTCCGAGCAACTAAACAAACTAGACGAGTTTTCTCGCAGGTACATCCTCGTAGGGTAAAGCCTGATCCTCGATGGCGACCTCATAATAGGAATCACATAGGAACTCCTCATCGGTAAGTATACCTACAACGTTAACATGTCAGGACGGAAGCAAGTACTGATTCTACAAACTAAATATACGAAGCATGAAATGAACAGAGGTGTAATGAACATGAATCACGGCATATCACAATCTATCGTGGTAAGGATACATATGTCATAGCGACAGATGTATATGTAATATTTAAAACTGGAGCAGGTACGTGATCGTCAATAGGTGTACAATGTACTATGGCACATGTAAATAAAATTTACTTCCGTATAAGTGAAAAGGCGATAGATGTACATACGCACAAATACAGCTGGATAAGTACCTACGGCGCGGTAAACATATAAAATATAACCTTGCTTGAGTTTGGTAGAGGGGACATGATCACGTACTCAACTATCAGTTTCTCCATAACCCACATTCTAACATGTGAGAGCTACGAGAACAGTATAAAACATGGTAGGTACTGTGAGCAGTATAAAGCATGTGAAACATGTAGAGATATTCCAGATATGACTTGCAGTTTAAGTATCGGTATTAACATGGTTTATACACAATTCATTACATGCAGTAAATAAAGTTTGTAGAGGTACTTGCCTTGTGCAAAGCAAGGATTGAATATGTAACTATAGATGTCCGGTGTCCTGTCACTGTCAAAAAGGATATATAATCCTAGTTTTTATTCTAAACTAAATACTAGGACACTGGTGGTGTGACACGACTTTCTAACTGGACACCTAGCCAAGTGATAACTTTAGCATAGGAGACCAATGTGGGGTGACACAATACCAACTTTTAGGGTCTCTATACTAATTTAGAGTAAGGCTCTGATACTAAAATATCCCAAAATCGCACACAACTTTACAAGACACAATTATTTAATTATTAAATCAAACTGTTCACTGTGTTCCAACAATTATTAAGATAGTCAAAAAGCTCTAATATATATGAAATAAAGTACCAAAATGATCCTTGTTAATTACAGAAATTTATAGCTATTTTTTTGGAATTTATAAACCATTATAGTTATTTATTAAAAATTAGTAAACATAAGTACCTTGAAAATGAGTTTTGTTTTCCTATTTTTATAAAATATCAAATGTACTAATTAAATCTTAGAAAATTATATTAAATTATCTAAATTAATATAGTATTTAAATATAATTTTTTCCAGATTTTTACAGCAATTAAATTATATATAAAAATTCAAATACAGCAAGTTACAATTTTTGGAAAACAAATAATTAATTATTTAATATTTTATCCACGTATACGAAATTGAACTGGAGTTCAGATACAGAACCCAAAGCCATGAATCAAGTCCAATATGACTTGTACAGACCTTGAATGTATTTAGACTCATTTAAATCCACAAAACACATGCTAGGCTTGGACTCAAATGGCCATAATTCATAGTTTACACAAAAATACGAATTTTAAATACGTAAGTAATTAATAATAAAATAATATATTTTAATGCAGTAAAATATACATATCAATAGTATTTATTGACAATAAAATAGCATGTAAATTTATATATATTAAAATATAGCATAACTATATTTGTATACATAAAAGCTGTCACGACCCGCACCCTAGAGTAAGGACACGAGAAGTGGGTACGTCCAGCCTACGCCGCAGTGTCGGCGGTAGAACGCTGTCCTAGTTCAATCATCTAACAATATAAAAGTACCTGTACAGTTTATACTCTCCGAATGGAGGTGACATAACAGAATACAATCTCAATCACATCTAGGTAGAAGAATGAAAGATAGATAGACAGATGGTAACTCAAGAGACAGTACAATAGATGAAATAAGTCTAAGTGTCTAGGATACCTAACATCCAGAATGTCAACTCATAATACAATAAGTCTAAGAGTCTATATATCTCAACATCTCAAAATACAACTCAGATGTGAGACAAAATGATAATACAGAAAAGACTGTCTAGCTAAACTAGCCTAGACTACTGGGGCAACATCCTCAGCTGCAGGTGGATCCTGCTGAGGGTCCACAACATAAGTATCATCTAGTCCTGCTCCATAATAGGTAGACACCAGGGCCTCATCCTCATCCTCTGTAATATTTTCAACAGGTCCAGTCAGGACAGGAACGAGCACAATACATCTCACGCAGTGCATAGTATGATAGGAAATATAAAGCATGCAATAGAGTAAAATACAGGAACTGCTGAAGGAAGATACATGTAGTAAAAGAGATAGCTGTAAAGTAAATATCTACTGTATATAGAGAACTGTAAGTGGCTAGTGATGTAGAGTACAAGATAGGCATGTGAATGGCTAGAATTTATACATGATTACACTACTGAGTTTGCACATGATTACACTACTTTGGAATTATTCACATGTCCACTTCTACTCCCCCGTTTCCCCAATCAATACACAAGGATCCATTCAGGTTACGTTAAGATTCGTGATAAGCCCATAATTGGGTGATACGTGAGTGATTCATGAAGATTCATGAAGGCTCGGTGATCATGAGAGTACATGAGTCACTAGCTGATACATAAAGATATATGATAATAGAAGCATGAGATACATGATGTAAGTGAAACACACGTGACAAAAGTATCTGATGCTCCCGAGGGGGATAATATCTCATAAAAAGATCCATATAGTACCAATCCGTGATAACAATCGTGTCAGTATCAAGTAAAGTAATCTAGAGCAAGAATATAAATCCTGGCAAGTATGAAACGGTCAGAGAATGTAGTCGCTTGATAACTAAATGTCTGAAGAGGATATACTGCCTGAGGAGAGATGTATGGCTCCTAATCAGAGTAACACAAGTCACAATGTATCCACAATGGTAAAAATAGAGTATACAATGCATACTACATGATTCTAGGTCAATCTGGTCAAAAGTCAACTCTTGGTCAACTCAACAGTCAAACTAGGTCACAGGAAGTCATACTAGGTCACAGGGAATCAAACTAAGTCAAATAAAGTCAAACAAGGTCAAACAAGTCAAGGTTAGTCAAATCTAGGTTAAAGTCAACTCTTGGTCAACATTCTAATCAAACTAGTCAAATACTAGTCAACATGATCAATCTGGGTCAAGTCTAGGTCAAACTTAGACCAACTAAGGTTTGTGTCAAACAAAGACTAGTCAACAAGGTAATTAGGTCAATCTTGACTAACGGTCAACTTCTAGTCAACCTCTAAGGCTAACACCAATCATGACACAACTCCTAAGTATACCACTTAACCCCATACATATCTTAATCTACATAGGGCTATCCATATAACCCATGTGGTCAAACCTAATCAACTAGTTAGGGTTTTAGTCAAACTAGTTAAACTAGTCATTTTAGGTCAATCCTAGTCAATTCTAGGTTAACTAGGTCAATTTGACCTAAGGTTGACTTTGGTCAACTCTTAGTCAACAAGGGTCAACTAGTTATTGTTTAAGTCATTAGGTCAATTGGGGTTAGCCCCTAATGCCATAGGCTAGTCACTTAGGCCATAGGCTAGTTGTCATAGGTTTTCATATAAACCTATACTTAGTCAGTCATACATATATATATATATATATATATATATATATATATATATATATATATATATATATATATATATATATATATATATATATATATATAACTCTATCTACTACCCATATATATCAATATGTATACCCTATATATAATACAATCACACACACACATATATATAATGACACAATATATAAGCTAATACCATATATATATATATATATATATATATATATATATATATATATATATATATATATAAGACATATATATAGAGAGAGAAGGAATGAGAGAATAGAGAGAGCATGAGAGAGAGGGGTAAAAGAGAGAATAGTGTAATAGAGTGAGAGAGAGAGAGAGATGGAGTGATACTGATATAATGGGGGGGGGTATTTCCAGATTTCTGGAAACACAGAAACCAACACACACACTCCTACATATATACATATATGTATATACACATAACCACATATATACATATATATACCCTCACATCTCACATACACACACATATATACATATACATATGTATACAATGTAAATACACACAGAAATACATATATTTAATATACAAATTCAGTTAGAAATTCATTTGAAACTTAGAAAAAAAATACCAAATTAAGAACTCAGGAAATACTGTTCACAGGAAAATGGGTAAATCCGATACCCGATCCAAACCGAGCTAAGGCTCGAAACCCAATGTTGGTAACACTAGCCCCTAGTGTCCTCTAGTGTCCTAGGTGCCTGACACGACACCACGACACAATTTGACGTGTCCACGACTCACAAACCCGAAACGGGTAAACACTGATACACACACACACACACACAGTATCGTGCACGTGTGCAGTTCACTCTAGGACACGACATACGTGTCTAGGAGTCTCGTGCTCGTGTCCCTAGGATAGGTGGGATGTCAGGGCATGTGTCCAAGTTCCTGTATCGTGTCCACGACACGTGTGGACACGACACGAAGTGTCAAACAGTGGGGTTTAACCGTGTGCACAGTGTGGTGTTTAACAGTGTGTTCGTGTCCAATTTGGACACGGACACAATATGATTTCGTGCTCAGTCAACTAGGGTTGTGACCTACAAGTCTAGATCTACCCAAATATGTATTTGTTTTGCAAAACAACAACCTTTTTCCCTAAGTGGCATTTTACCAAACACTGAAATTAGAACACTGACACGCGTCCGATACGGACACCAAACCAGATCTATTTCCTACCAAACTTGACATACAGTTCCATGGTACCTAGATGCATGCAACTATGAAGAGAAAACACAATATTAATGGGTTTTAGGGTATGTTACCTATGAATGCACAATCCTCAATAATAGGCCTATTTTAATGAAAACCCCCTTCAACTCCCAATGTCCAAAGCTCCACAAATCCTTGCTATCAAGCCAAAACTGGTATCCTCTAGTGTAGGGGAGTCCAATGCAAGAAACTAGGCTCAATTTGGAGCTAATTTGGTTAAATGGTGAAGGTGTGAAGTTGTGTAGAAAACTAGGTTTTTTGTGAAATGAAAAGGAGGCATGAATGAAGGGGTGTGCATATATATGATGGGGGTAGGGTTGGCTGGTCATGGGGGAGTGTAGGGGTAGGCTTTTAGGGTTCCTACCACCTTGCTAACTTAGCCCCTAAGTCTTTGACTAAGGGAATAGATATTTAGGTTTTTCTAAAATATCTAAAAAGTAAATATCTAGATATTTATCAAACTAGATATTTATACATAAAGCTAACATCTAGCATTAGTCTTCTAGGTTAGTGGCTAACCTCTAGATTAGTGCTAAACTAGGTTAGGGACTAACATGACACTTAACAATAATTAAACAATAATAAAAACACATAAATACAAATAATTCCAAATAAATCTTAGAAAATTACCAAAATACCCTTTAGGCTAAAAAGCCCTAATTTGATGTTCTAAACCTATGGCTAGGCTCACATGATCATGGTTAGTCTCTAGGTTATGAAATCTCTAGGGTTTACACTAGGGTTATACTAGTAAAGTCACAAAGTCATAAGTCATGACTTAGGAAATGGTTTTAATTACACTAGAAATCACCATAAATCATATCGTGACTAAAATACCATTAATAAATAATAAAAATAATAATTTTCAAAAATATCCCAGTTTCAGAAAACTGGGTGTTACAAGTCTACCCACCTTAAAATAATTTCGTCCTCGAAATTTAGATGGTCGTACTCCTCCTAGGTCAAACCTCCAACAATCAGGGTCGAAGCTACTACCTAGCAACATACAAGGTCAACAAGCAAAATATGGGTAGTAGACCTATACTGGATCATGTCCAAAAATTGGTTGGCAGTTTTAGGTCATAAGGTGTCCTTAATCCAAATCGAAATCAAAAGTAACTCCATGGGGTAAATCATGATGGAGCCTCGGGTCAGGAAAATCGTACTAAGCAAATGAAGCACACGATGGTATGCCTGAGTGGGACACTAAGGTCATGGGTGTAGAGTGTCATGTCTAGGTCATGTATGTGAAGTCAGTTTTGAGAAAACAACTAGTCTTGTGCTCATAATTTAAAAGTCACGGTAATGTGCCTACGATGATCATAATTTAGAGTGGAAAAGGTCTATGGCCTAAATTGAACCAAAAATCGTGATGAAATAGTAGTATAAGGGACAGGTTAGGTGGGACAGTCCTGGTCATAGGTATAGACTGGAAGAATAGGAAACAATAAATCACAGGGCTAAAAGGGTTACCATTCTATGGTCAGAGCTACTCTATCAATTTTAAGTCAAAGGCATGACACATACATTAATTCATTTAAGGGAAAATCATTAACAAAGAAGTTACTCAAGAATTATATTAATAGCTAAAACTACTCCTACTCCTACTCCTACTTCTAAGTAAGAGATGAAGAAACAAACAAACAATCGACAAAATCAAAAAGAACTACCAGGTCAAAACTGATCACTAATAAAGAACAGGTAGGAGCAGATGGAATTGGATTTTAAGATAGATATAATGAAGCAAGGTGGGAATGGAATTTAGAAGAACGGAACCTGCAAGCACATCACCAACTGCCTGAGCATCCTCAACTGTCATGGCGTAGGCTCGCCCCTTCTGACCTCTTCCAGCCTGTTGCTGAAACTGCATAAATCTCTGCTGCTGTGGCTGCCTCTGCTGACCTACCGGGGCCTTGGCTCCTGCTCCTGGTGCTGCTCCCTGTGCTACTCTGCCTATGTACTGGGAACACTCCCTCAGCTGGTGGTCCGCTGCCCCATATAGTAGGCACCAGCCTAGCCTCTTTCCTACACTCTCCCCATCCATGTCCCGGCTTCTTACAGTAGGGACAACTGGTAGTCTGCTGTCTCGGAGCCTGTTGTTGCTGCCTCGGCTGCTGATACTGCTGTGGCTGCCTCTGCTGATGCTGATAGTGAGGCCTCTTGGCCTGACCTCCACTGCTGCCGGCTCTCTGTGTATCGCGGCCCCTCTTAAGCTTCAGCTCAAGATCATCCTCAGCTGCCATCGCTCCTGCCAGAATCTCCTCAAAAGTGGCATTCCTGTCACTCTTGGTCAAGGACTTGACCTCCTTGACCAAGCCCTTCCTGAACCTCCTCGCCTTCGCTGTCTCGCTGAGGCCCTCCACGAATCTGCTCAATCGGTAAAACTCACCTGAATACTCCTCTACAGTCTGGTTCCCCTGAACCAGGTTCTCGAACTGGGTATCCAAGGCATCGACTGCCTGATCCGGGAAAAACTTCCCCTTGAAGAGCTCCTTGAAAGCTCCCCATGTCTGCCCTGGAGTGCCTACTCTCGGGTCCGTCTGATACCAGGTACGGGCAAGATCCCGCATCTGGCTGGCTGCTGCCTCTATCTGTAGTCCGGCTGGTATCTCCACCAGTCGGAAAATCTCCTCAATGTGCTCAATCCAGTCATCAGCATAAAGAATCCCCTCTGTCCCCAAGAAGTACCTGGGGTTCATCTTCTTGAAGTCCTGAATGCCTGGAATCCTCTGCTGTCGCCAAGAAGTACCTGGGGTTCATCTCCTGGGGTCTCATCGAGGTGAATGGTTCGGCGGTGGTCGGCTGACGACGGCTGGGGCGGCGCCTAGGATAGATCTAGGGTTCCGACGAGTCGTCGGAGAAGAAAAGCTTAGGGCGGAGGCTGTGGTTGTCAGGGAGAAGAATATGGTTAGGGTTTCGAACGAGGGCCTATTTATAGGGTTGGATTCGGGTTTAGATTAGGGTTTTTTGGTCGAATTTTTAGGAATTAGGGTTAGGGTTACGGCGAAGGCGGCCGGGGAGGATGACGAGGCCGAAAGGCGGTGGTCAGCGGGTTTTGCAGAACCCCCCCCCCCAAGTTTCATAAATTGCATAAAACCCTACTGCCTTACTAAATGAAATTCCTAAATTGCAATTACCCCCCTCCCCTCGCTGTTGTTCTGTGCAAATTCAAATTTGCACAGACAAAATAAAATTTTACAAACTGACTTAAAACAATTTAATAAATTACAAACTGTTATAAAAACAATTTAAATAATTACAAAATAATATTTTAAGGTTTAAAAATCATTTTAAAAATCATTTAAAAATTCTAGAAAATTCCTAAAAATTATAATAAACTATTTTAAGGCTAAAATAATCATTTGTAGTTTTTAAAATCCTAATTTAAATAATAACTAAATTCAGGGGCTTAAAAATCTTTCCTTCTTGAAAAATTTTGTCCTCGAAATTCACAAGGATAGAAGACTCTACAAACATTTAATATAGCAATCAAATTAAACAAATGACTAAGTCTACTATTAAGACTAACCTCTAAGGTATAAAGCGGGAACGGATGGTTCCCTTGCGGCTGGTGGGTCGAACAAGTAAGGATATCTCTTCCTCATGTCCGACTCCCTCTCCCAAGTAGATTCTTCCGGAGAGTGACGGCTCCAAGCTACTCGGACTAAGGGTATGACTTTGTTCCTCAGCCTCTTCTTCCTCCGGTCCAATATCTCCACTAGCTGCTTAGTAACTGCAAGACTCGGTCCGATCTCTAACTCTGAATGATCCAGCACATGGCTGGGGTCTGAACGTATCTCCTCAGTTGAGACACATAAAAAACATCGTGAACTCCCTCCAGGTTGGGTGGTAGTGCAACCCTGTAAGCTACCTCTCCAATCCTACCGAGTATCTTGAATGGTCCAATGTATCTAGGACTCAACTTGCCGCCTCGTCCGAATCGGATCATCCCTCTGGTAGGTGATATCTTCACCAACACCATATCTCCGTCGGTGAACTCCATCGGTCTGCGACTAGCATCGGCCCAGTATTTCTGCCTATCCTGAGCAACTCTGAGTCTGTCTCTGATCATTCTGACCTTCTCTGCTGCCTCAGTGATCATCTCCGACCCAAGCATAACTCTATCCCCAACATCATCCCAAAAGAGCGGTATACGGCATCGTCGTCTATATAGTACCTCGAATGGAGACATACCAATGCTGGCTTGGTAGCTGTTGTTGTATGAAAACTCTACCAAGTGAAGATGACTCTCTCATGATCCGCCGAAGTCCAGTACGCAAGTCCTCAACATGTCATCGAGCGTCTGAATCATCCTCTCGGACTATCCATCGGTCTGTTGGTGGTATGTTGTACTAAACTTGAGCCGACTACCCAGCTCCTCCTGCAAGCTCCTCCAGTAATGGGATGTGAATCTGCTGTCCCGGTCTGATACGATGTTCACCGGTACTCCATACAAGTGAACTATCTGCTGCATGTATAGCTCTGCCAACTTCTCGGTGGAGAGCCCCACCTTGAAGGATATGAAGTGAGCATACTTCGTCAGCCTGTCAACGATAACCCATATGGCATCATTTCCTCCTTAGGAACGAGGAAACCCTGAGACAAAGTCCATCGTAATGTGTGTTTGCCATAAAATCAAAGACAGGTATTACAGAACACTGAAATTGATTGCAAACTCGCTTGTACAAAGAAAAGCCTAGAAAGAAATTCTAGGAAACAATCTAAGTACAATTGTTTAGTTTTGATTTTGGGGGGTGACGGTAGAGGCTCGGAAAAGTACTATCAACTCTGCCTTACTCCTTGGACTATATGACGCAGTCTTTAGCTCTTGAAGAAATTACTTTTTTTAGAAGGTTGCCAGCCTTTGATTGCCAACCATTTGCATGGGTGTGGTGCCTTGCTATTTATAGTAATTTTGAGATAAAGGATATTTTGAGCCGCATAGATGGCCACGTGGCAAATCCCCGGGCCACATGGCCGTAATCATGCCTGGAGACTCGGTCTGTGACTGATAGCTGGGGATTTGTTAGGATTTGTTGTGATTTGTCATTGTAGCAAATCTTTGAGACCTGGTCAACTTGTTACGTGCATCAACTAATCTTTTGTGGCGAGCCGCATGAAGGATGTCTCCTGGCCGAGCCGTATGAGGAATGTTTCATGGCTGAGTCGCATGAAAGAATGTCTCATGATCGAGCCGCATGAAGGACGTCTCATGACGGAGCCGCATAAAGGAATGTCTCATGACGGAGCCGCATGAAGAAATGTCTCATGACCGAGCCGCATGAAGGACATCTCATGACCGAGCCGCATGAGGAATGTCTCATGACCGAGCCGCATGAAGGACGTCTCATGACCGAGCCGCATGAGGAATGTCCCATAACCGAGCCGTATGAGGAATGCCTTCTGACCGAGCCGCATGAGGCCATCTCATGACTGAGCCGCACGAAGAATGTTTCATGACTAAGCCGCATGAAGGATATCTTCTGGCTGGATGGGTATGGGGGCCCTAGGAGAAGGAGTTGTGCCAAATGTCATGATTTGAGAGAGTTTCGTTTGTCTCCCTCTTGACTTCTCGAAAAAAATAAATTTGACCGACCCTCCTCCTTGGTAAGTGTTGGCACTGCGGATTATGGATCTTCTTGTTCGAAGAAGATTTGTCGGTGGACTCCTTCAGAAGATTTTGATGTGCTTGACTGAGATGATGCGCCTAACTGAGACATCTGAGTAATGCATCTAGTTGAGAGCATGTAAAACCCCTATTTTTTAAATTATTTTTATTATTTTATTAGACTTCAAATTTAATTTATACAATTTATGGTTTTTATTAATTATTAAAAATGACCTTAGACATTGTTGTGTTTGGAACACAAGGCGACCATAAATTTTGGCACGGAAGATGTAGCAGTGCGCCTTGACTAATGTACTAGCCATGCCGGGGAAAGCCTAGCCATGGTGATGTCCAAACTAGGAAAACCAAACCAAATTATGAATTGACTTATTTAAAGTATTTTAATTAAATATTATTTTATATATTAATTTTTAGAGACTCGGTTGGACCAAACCAGCCTGAACTAGGGCCAGGACCGAACCCAATTCCATGTAAGCATGTAGTGTGACCAACTGTGGCCTCATAAGCATATTTTAGATATATACAAATATTTTCTAAATTATTTTAGAACTTTATGTACAATTTCTAATTATTTAATTATTTGTGCTATTATTGGTATTTTATTATTAAATAATATGGTGCAACACTTTGTATAAAATTTTGGACCCGGATAAGGGTGTGCGGTATAAGTTCACCCATTGGAAAGATTTTACTAATTTATTATTATTAAAATTTATTTTTCGAAGATTTAATAAACATGATTATTTTATAGAGATATTATTATTATTTTTAGTTGATTTATTGTGATTTGAATTTTTATATATATGTAGATATGTTTAAATATATTAAATAATTGGGTAGATAATATTTAATTTGGTATTTAAATTTTTAAATAAGATTTATGGATATATGCATATATATATACATGGTTATAAATATATAGAAAAAGTATGAAAAGAAAAGAAAAAGAAAAAAAATATATATAAACCACCCACCCACTAAACGTGGGCGGGCCCCCCACCCAAGTATTTGCTTGCTGCGTGCAGCAGCAAGCTAGCGAGACAAACCCACAACCCGTGGGATTTTTTCTTAATACTAAACCTATTAGTATTAGGTTTTAGTTAGAAGTTGTTATAAATATATCTTTTTCCACAAACCTCAAAATCCTAGACTTCCAAAACGAAAGTTGCAGCTGATCATACCCCCTTCGTCTACGAGTTCGTTTCACCAGTGACGGAGTTTTGTGCACGAAGAACGGAGCATCGGAAGTCAGCCCCGCGTCACCCACGGAGCAGTTTTCCCACTCAAGGTACCTTACTTCTCTACGACGTAACTTTTTACTCGTAGCACCGATTTTTGATCCGTAAAATTTTCTAGAAAGTAGACTTGACCCTCTTCGAGGTCCTCCAGGTGGATTTCGAAACAATCCATCGACTTGCTTGAAAAAATTAAGACGAAGTTGAAGAAAAACCTATTTTCTGTAATACTAAAACTGTTTTAAAACGACAACTTGTCGGCCACTTTTCTTTCTGTACAATAGGATTTTGTAGAAACTAATTGAAGACAGTCAAAGACAACATAATCGAGATTATAACGCATCTTCTGGATTCACTTTTCATCTAGTATGTAAAAAGTTACACGTTGTTAAATTTTTACGAAAAATTATAAATTCTGTTTTCGAAAATTAGAAAAATACCCCGATACGGCGTCCGTCCCGACAAACCGGGCGACGTGGTCGCGCACTATACGCATTGAAAGGCGCGTATGGATGTTGTCGACGTGTAGGAACTGACGGAACCCGATTTCGTTGCATGTGTGCGACGAAATCAGTACGTATCCGTCGAGATATCCCGTACAACTTTGTGTACACTCATCAAATTGCGACGAAACTTGCGCCATTGAACTCAAAATATTTTTCTGGTCCTGTGAGCCAAGTTTGGTTCAATGCTGAAAAAGTTGATCGGGACGCTATTTTGGCGGGCCCACAATCCCACTCAACGGACGATTTGTGTACAGCCTACCGAAATCTAAAATTGGACATACCGTTGGGTTCGTCTCATCTAAACAAATTCGTTGACATGTAGTTTGACGACCTTAGAGACCGTAGGTTCTGGCGCGCATTTTGGTGCAAAGCGGGTCCAACGATGGACATCGTTTTGATCCAAAATTACGATTTTGCCCATGTTCCAGAATTTAACTTTTGGACAGGTATTTTCTAGGTATATCTTATATTCCAAACTCGTTCGTGATGTTTGTTACCGTATTCGGAGTCATCTGCGGGATTTGGCTTTTCTTGCTTTGTTTATTTGCCGGTTCGAGCTACTGGATTATTCTCTTGTGCACATAACCTCAGGCAAGACACCTTGCCTTTACTGTTTAATTTCTTGCTCAATTTCATGCATGCTTTTTCTTTATGTTGTTCTTTCAAAACTATATATAGATGCAAATTATTATACTTTATGTAATTGGCTTAGAGCTAAGGGACCACCGTTTGTTTATTGCATCTCATAAACTGTCACGATGTGCCACAAATTGTGTGTGAGTTGTGACTCGCATATAGATGCAGATTTGCGTACTGACTGATCATTGGTGCATACAGGCCGTACGTTAGGATATAACTGCCAATAGATTGTGTAGAAGACTTGACAGTTATTAAGGATTAAACAGTATCGTGGAGTCGACACATGTATAATATTATTGGGGGAGGAGACAGCTATTAGCGTAGGGGCTACATTTATTTTTACACACTTTTTGGGCCGAGGGTGACTCTTATGAGCACTACCTTCTTCCCAGGGCCGATAGTGACTCGGATAAGCGCTACTTACTGCTACTCTTTATTACTTGCTTATGTGAATCCATTACAGCCCCTGCGTAGAACGTTGTCTCAAAGTGCATATCACATAGAATGGTTAGGAACCTTTACTCATGCATACTTTTCTGTTGAGCTTTATTATTCAGTTTATTGGCATGATATTATGTGTCTTGTTACGTCCCTCTGAGGACCTGGTTATCTCTCCAGGTGTGTGCTTCTGTGATATTGCAGGTGTTCTAGTTGAGGTCGCGATCTTCTCTATTCATTCGGAGATGACGTGTCTTGGGTTTTTTTTGCTACTCCTGCCAAATCATTCCGTTTCCATGTATTTTTTTTTCTTACTTGTTGGTAGTGGATTTGTCTCCGCCCAACGATTGTACCATAAATATTCAAGTTGATTTTATACTATTATTCTTTTTATTGTGGATGAGATTTAGTTGTCTTGGATTACTATATTTTACAGCTTATGTATACATACAAGGTTTCCATATATTGGAGTGTGCTTCGTATGTATGCAGCTGGCATGATACGTATCTGGTCTCAAGTATTTTAGGACTGGGATGTTACATGTTTTTGTGGTGGCCCATGCAGGTCGAGTTTGTCACTTCGGTTACGTTACTGTACCGATGTGAGCCTGCAACATAGGATTAGAATTTAGGAATCTCATCCATACAGCTTGACCTCTTTCCTTAGCTTCAAATTTCGAACTCTCCATCGACTTCCTTGAATTGCATCTTGCTTGATTCCTTTCTACCGTTGATTCTTATTTTTGTGCTTAGTGTCAACTAGGAAGATGACTACACTAGTATATGCTCATAGGTCAAACACATGGCTAGAATGGTTATATTGGCAATTGGAATACATTTAAGACTCTAGTTGAGTTAAAAAGTTTTTTTAAAAAAAGTGTGATTTAATGAGTAGTAATTTGTAAAGTAGGATATCACTAAGAAAGTTTTAATCTAGAGATTTCTAAAGTAAACACCATCGGATTGATACTGTAGGAAGAAAAAAAATGTAGGTAGATTCTTTATACCCTTGATTTAAGAAATTGATTGGCTTTTGAGATTGGATATTTATGATGTATTGGGTTATAGCTATACATCTTTGAACAAATATAAAATTGATTTGATTTCGAGTTGTGATATTTATGATTTATTGGATTATAGTTATACACCTTTGAACAGTTATAAATTTGGTTTGAAAATGATCTTAGATTTTAATTGTGGCAGAAGAAATTATTTAAATTTGTGTCATACAACTTGCGATTTTCGTGTTTAGTAAATTTTGAATTTTAAAGTGGAAGTAATGATTTCTAAATTTTTGGTTTAAAATATTTAAAAGTTATGAAAACAATTTTTGAGAAGTTTTTTATTTTATTTTAAATTGTGTCCTATGATTGAGGATTTACAAATCTATTTAGATTTTGGTAAAAATATAATTTTTGACTGATAAGATTATTTGAAAATTTAGTTTAATATTGGATTACTAATATCACAAATTTTTGAAATAAAATAAAAATATATTAATGATGTGATAAGGTTGTTTTGATTGATCAAATAAAGTTACCATTTAAAAGTTGTGATTATGTTGGAATGACTTGGTATGAATAGAAGTTATAATTAATGAGTGCCTTAAAATATTGAGCTAAAATTTTGAGATTGCTTTGTATGTGCTAGAAATTTTTATCTGGGGAGCTATTAATTTTTGTAGGGTTTTAAAGTTATGATCGATTATGGATACTTTATATATAGCTTCATGATTTATGAACTCTTGAGTTTAAAAGTTGAATTGAAAATGTATAATTTTGAAAAAGTCCGTAGTAACATGATAAAGATTTGCCTTGAGATTTATGAAAGTGATTTCTTTCATGATAAATTTGAACGACTTGGAGTGAATACAAATTTTGGTGGTTTATTATTGAAAATTTTATTAAGAAACCTTTGGAGGAAGCTTGAGTTAAAAGTTTAATGGTAGGCCATCAAGATAGCTCTAATAAGTTAGATGTATTCCACACTAAATTGTCGTATCACTCATGACCATGAAGGTAGTATATGCACAAGTATTGTTAGCCATCTATCAAACTAGGTGACTGTAACTCAATCTTGACTCACTTGACCTTTCCTTAAATCTAGATCTTTTATTGTGCCCTTCTAACCATTTAAAATTTGAATAATGATTTAATGGTTCCTTAACTGTATTCATCTAGGAGACTATCTTCTCTCCGGAATTGTGTTCCTAAATTATTTTTACTGGATTCTTTAATTAATTTTAATTCATGCTTGATCTTCTTTATTTTTGTGCATTAATATTCACCTCGTGAACTCCCATTTTCTATTTTTAATCTTTTGGCATCCCTTACCATGGATATTTGGAGCACAACACTAGACTTTTCCTTCCAACAAATTTCATATGTAAGGCCTAGACAAGCCTACCTTCATGTAGATATATCATGTCCCACTAAAACTTGTCTTCTTTTACTCTATTTCTTGATATGACCTTATGTTCAAAATGACCAAACTATAACCTCTACCATGACACCAAAATACTTTCCGACTTCAATTAAGAGATCCAACCTTGACTCAATCCTTTAACCCGATAAGTGATTTTGTTCTACTTAGTTCCTTAAATGCTTAAATTGTGTTTTATCTTGGTTGCTTGACCCATGGTCCCATCACACTACTAGTTTAACTCTTGTAAGATGGGTAGAATACCTCACGGCCCAACAAAACCTTTGTCCTTGTGACTCATGTTGATATGTTTGCTCAGACTATAAATTCAGAGGACCCTAACTTAGCTAGTCAACCAAGCCAGCTGCACAGGCCTACACTTCGGGCAATACTTGATTTTAAAAGATCTTGGACTATTTAAAATTTCCTTCATCAGTACCTCCCTTGCTCATATTTTGACTATCTCATGCTGCTAATGTGGCCTCAGTTTTGCAAGCTTATTTTTTATCAAGCATGATCGTGACATATTTTATTGGGTGCACCCACTAACATATTGTCTAATCAGAACTGGTACATGATGGTCTGATCAACCTATTGCACTTTGGTTCGCTTTTCATGAATTATTCTACGTGGATGGAGACATAGTTAAACCTGTCTTAGAGTCTCTTCCACGACAGCTTTGACAACTCTCATTTGAATTATTTTCGTCGCCTATGAACCTCGTATTTCCTACTCAATAGCATCGTCTTTGAACACTTTATTGTTGTTGACTTTACTTACTTTAGAAAGACCACACACTGTACATGATAGATAGATGTAAGATATCACCTTTAGTTTTCCTATTGGTTATTTCAACACGAATTTAGATAGCCACCGGCCGACTCATGTGGCTATATCCTCGCCTTTAACTACTCCTCATTTCTCAACCCTAGAATTGTTATCGTGCCCTCCCAATTATTCTTAAGCACTCGAGAATGATCCTAATCGTTCACTTAATCAAACCCTCGGCCTAGACGATTAGTATCCAGTTCTCCCTTAAGGGATCACATTCCTAAATGTCTAAATTATTCTCTTTGATCTACTCAATTCCTTATTACTCTCCAAATGGGATTATCGAAATTTTGCTACCTTCACTAGCAACCCTTATTCAATTCCATAACCATAATATATTTTTGTATATATCGACTCCCCAAATTTTCTATTGTATGGTGGTGTTGAACGCCGTTTTATCGCCTCCTCCAAATTTTAATTGCATTTTGGTATTGACGAACTCTTCCTACCCCTCAACCCTATCTACCCTATTAATCCTAAATTTCGAGGACGAAATTCTTGTAAGTTGGATAGGATGTAAAACCCCTATTTTTTAATTTTTTTATTATTTTATTAGACTTCAAATTTAATTTATACAATTTATGGTTTTTATTAATTATTAAAAATGACCTTAGACATTGTTGTGTTTGGAGCACAAGGCGACCATAAATTTTGGCACGGAAGATGTAGCAGTGCGCCTTGACTAATGTACTAGCCATGTCGGGGGAAGCCTAGCCATGGTGATGTCCAAACTAGGAAAACCAGACCAAATTGTGAATTGACTTATTTAAAGTATTTTAATTAAATATTATTTTATATATTGATTTTTAGAGACTCGGTTGGACCAAACCAGTCCGAACTAGGGCCCGGACCGAACCCAATTCCATGTAAGCATGTAGTGTGACCAATTGTGGCCTCATAAGCATATTTTAGATATGTACAAATATTTTCTAAATTATTTTAGAACTTTATGTACAATTTCTAATTATTTAATTATTTGTGCTATTATTGGTATTTTATTATTAAATAATATGGTGCAACACTTTGTATAAAATTTTGGACCCGAATAAGGGTGTGCGGTATAAGTTCACCCATTGAAAAGATTTTACTAATTTATTATTATTAAAATTATTTTGCGAAGATTTAATAAACATGATTATTTTATAGAGATATTATTATTATTTTTAGTTGATTTATTGTGATTTGAACTTTTATATATATGTAGATATGTTTAAATATATTAAATAATTGGGTAGATAATATTTAATTTTGTATTTAAATTTTTAAATAAGATTTATGGATATATGCATATATATATATATATATATATATATATATATATATATATATATATATATATATATATATATATATATATATATATATATACATGGTTATAAATATATAGAAAAAGTATGAAAAGAAAAAAAAGAAAAAAAAGAAAAAGAAAAAGAAATATATAAACCACCCACCCACTAAAAGTGGGCGCCCCCCCTCCCCACCCAAGTATTTGCTTGCTGCGTGCAGCAGGAAGCTAGCGAGACAAACCCACAACCCGTGGGATTTTTTCTTAGTACTAAACCTATTAGTATTAGGTTTTAGTTAGAAGTTGTTATAAATATATCTTTTTCCACAAACCTCAAAATCCTAGACTTCCAAAACGAAAGTTGCAGCTGATCATACCCCCTTCGTCTATGAGTTCGTTTCACCAGCGATGGATTTTTGTGCGCGATGAACGGAGCATCGAAAGTCAGCCCCACGTCACCCACGGAGCAGTTTTTCCACTCAAGGTACCCTACTTCCCTACGACGCAACTTTTTACTCGTAGCACCGATTTTCGATCCGTAAAATTTTCTGGAAAGTAGACTTGACCCTCTTCGAGATCCTCCAGGTAGATTTCGAAACAACCCATCGACTTGCTCAAAAATATCGAGACGAAGTTGAAGAAAAACCTGTTTTCTGTAATACTAAAAACTGTTTTAAAACGATAACTTGTCGGCCACTTTTCTTTCTGTACAATAGGATTTTGTAGAAACTAATTGAAGACAGTCAAAGACAACATAACCAAGATTGTAACGCATCTTCTGGATTCACTTTTCATCTAGTATGTAAAAATTTACACGTTGTTAAATTTTCACGAACAATTGTAAATTCTGTTTTCGAAAATTAGAAAAATACCCCGATACGGCGTCCGTCCCGACAAACCGGGCGACATGGTCGCGTACTATACGCATCGAAAGGCGTGTATGGATGTTGTCGATGTGTGGGAACTGACGGAACCCGATTTCGTTGCATGTGCGCGACGAAATCAGTGCGTATCCGTCGAGATACCCCGTATCGACCCTTTGCAAATTAAGTCACAACTTTGTGTACACTCATCAAATCGCGACGAAACTTGTGCCATTGGACTCGAAATATTTATTTGGTCCTATGAGCCAAGTTTGGTTCAATTCTGAGAAAGTTGATCGGGACGCTATTTTGGCGGGCCCACAATCCCACTCAACGGGCGATTTGTGCACAGCCCACCGAAATCTAAAATTGGACATACCGTTGGGTTCGTCTCATCAAAACAAATCCGTTGATATGTAGTTTAACGACTTTAGAGACCGTAGGTTCTGGCGCACATTTTGGTGCAAAGCGGGTCCAACAACGGACATCATTTTGACCCAAAATTACGATTTTGCCCATGTTCCAGAATTTAACTTTTGGACAGGCGTTTTCTAGGCATATCTTATATTCCAAACTCGTTCGTGATGTTTGTTACAGCATCGGGAGTCATCTGCGGGATTTGGCTTTTCTTACTTTGTTTATTTGCCGGTTCGAGCTACTGGATTATTCTCTTGTGCACATAACCTCAGGCAAGACACCTTGCCTTTACTGTTTAATTTCTTGCTCAATTTCATGCATGCTTTTTTTTATGTTGTTCTTTCAAAACTATATATAGATGCAAATTATTATACTTTATGCAATTGGCTTAGAGTTAAGGGACTACCGTATGTTTAGTGCATCTCATAAACTGTCACGATGTGCCACGGATTGTGTGTAAGTTGTGAGTCACATATAGATACGGACTTACGTACTAACTGATCATTGGTGCGTACAGGCCATGCGTTAGGATATAACTGCCAATAGATTATGTAGAAGACTTGACAGTTATTAATGATTAAACAGTATCGTGGAGTCGACACATGTATAGTATCATTGGGAGAAGGGGACAGCTATTAGCGTAGGGGCTACATTTATTTTTACACACTTTTTGGGCCGAGGGTGACTCTTATGAGCACTACCTTCTGCCCAGGGCCGATAGTGACTCGGATGAGCGCTACTTATTGCCACTCTTTATTACTTGCTTGCGTGAATCCGTTACAGCCCCAGCGTAGAACGTTGTCCTCAAAGTGCATATCACATAGAATGGTTAGGAACCTTTACTCATGCATACTTTTCTGTTGAGCTTTATTATTCAGTTTATTGGCATGATATTATGTGTCTTGTTACGTCCCTCTAAGGACCTGGTTATCTCTCCAGGTGTGTGCTTCTGTGATATTGTAGGTGTTCTAGTTGAGGTCGCGATCTTCTCTATTCATTCGAAGATGACGTGTCTTGGGTTTTTTTTGCTACTCTCGCCAAATCATTCCGTTTTCATGTATATTTTTTTCTTACTTGTTGGTAGTAGATTTGTCTCCTCCCAACGATTGTACCATAAATATTCAAGTTGATTTTATACTATTATTCTTTTTATTGTGGATGAGATTTAGTTGTCTTGGATTACTACATTTTACAGCTTATGTATACATACAAGGTTTCCATATATTGGAGTGTGCTTTGTATGTATGCAGCTGGCATGATACGTATCTGGTCCCAAGTATTTTGGGACTGGGATGTTACAGAGCAGGCCGTTACAACGTCTTCAATTGGCATCATGTTTCCGAGATGATGTTGTAAAGGCACAGTAGGTCGCAGTCGCTGGAACACAGACTGCCTTGATAGTGGAGCCACTGTCTTGTGGCCGCGACAGTTGGTGATGGCTTGGGTGCAGTGATGTCCTGGAAATGGCTCATCGCACGCCAAGGTTGCTTCTCTCTTCTTGCGTTTGTGAGTAATCACCTCTCGCAAGTTGCTAGCAGATTGATCTACCTTCGTATCCATTTTGCGGGCCCGGGTATCCCGAGCGCCCGGGTACGTAGGTATCATATTTGCTCCCTGATCTGAGGCTAGTAAAAGCACTTGCTCTCAATCATTGTAGGAAGACTTTTGGGACCATCATATTTGCTCCCTGATCACCGGCTAGTAAAGCACTGCGCTCGATCGTTGTAGGGAGACTTTTAGGACCATCATATTGGCTCCCTGATCTGAGGCTAGTAAAATACTATGAGACATGATGAGCTATGACAGGCCCGCACATAAAATATGCGATATGGCCCTAGACTTCTTCAACTTAGCACCTGAAGGTGCGTAGTAGGAAGAGTCCAAGTTGGAAACTTTGACATTCTCAATGGGCCGCATGGGGTCTGGCCCGCAAGAGATTCCCTTCCGACTTGGTTCAAGCGCAATAACTGCACCCAAGTGGGAGGGGGACTTTATGAGTCGGCTCATATCTGGTACAAACGCACCCGAGACAATTCTGTACAGTTTACCATCGGTAGCGCGCATGATTTTTACGCGCGCATCTCTCATTTACTGTTGGCATAGCACGTTTGAAGCGCATGGTGCGTGCCGCCTTGGATTTCTTCATACTAGCCCGTGAAGACGCCTAGTACTCAGAACCCAACTCATCCTCACCATGACAGCGAGTGACTCAATTGAGTGATTCTTTTTCTTTTTTTCTTTTTAGTTTTGGTGCCCTTTTCAAAGGAGGCAAGGGGGCTCTATATATAGAATGGAATGAGCACTTTCTTCTTCTCATTTCCGATGTGGAACAAAAATCAATATTTTCCATGCTTCTATAATGTGTTCCCACTTCCACTCAGGAATGGGTAACGACTGCAATAGACCAGCTGGCCTCTGACGCTTTACATTGACCTGCTGGCAAACTAGATACCTCGAAATAAAGCGTGATACATCTCTCTTCATCCCGTGCCACCAAAGATGTTCCCGCAAGTCACGGTATATCTTGTTAGCACCGGGGTGAATAGAATATCGTGATCTGTGCGCCTCCTGCAAGATCGCCTCTATCAGCTCTCCTTCGGCACGCATAACCGGCTGCTGTGCCTTAAAGATCCATCCTCTGCTATGGTGAAGTCATCAAGTAATCCAGCTAAAGCCTGTTCCCTGAGTCTGCTGAGGCTCTCATCTGTAGACTGAGTCTCCTTGATATGCTCCATCAAACCTGACTGAATGTCAAGCGCCATCATCTATATCACTGATCCTGGCTGAATCACCTCAATACCGAGCTTCTCCAGATCCTCCCGTAAATGTCGATCTATCCTCAGATACCATGCCATCGGATGCCTGCTCAACGTATCCGCTACCATATTTGCCTTCCCGGGGTGATACTGCAAATTGATGTCGAAGTCCTTAATCAACTCCAACCATCTTCTCTGCCTCATGTTCAGCTCCTTCTGCGTGAACACATACTTCAAGCTCTTATGGTCAATAAAGATTTCCACTCGCTCTCCGTATAAGTAGTATTTCCACAACTTGAGTGCAAAGATCACCGCAGCTAACTCTAGGTCGTAGGTAGGATAGTTCTGTTCATGAGTCCGTAATTATCGAGATGCATAAGCAATCACTTTTCCATGCTGCTGTAAAATACATCTTAGCCCCTTTTCTGAAGCATCACTGTAAATGGTGAAACCTCCAGATCCTGAAGGTAATGTCAGAACTGGAGCGGTTGTTAGCCTCCTCTTCAGTTCCTTAAATGCTGCCTGGCAGTCCTCTGACCAGATGTACTCTACGTCCTTCCGTGTCAGCTTCGTCATGGGTTTAGCTATTCTAGCAAAGTCCTGGACAAACTTCCTATAATAGCCTGCTAATCCCAAGAAACTCCTGATTTCTGAAATCGATGTCGGAGCCTTCCACGTCTCGACGGCAGCTGGGATCCACTGAGATCCCCTCTCCAGTGACCACATGACCAAGGAACTCCACTCGATCTAGAAAGAACTCGTACTTTGATAATTTGGCATACAACCTCTCCTTCCTTAGAATCCCCAGAACTGTCCGCAAGTGTTATGCTTGCTCTTCCGGCGTCTTCGAGTATATCAGGATGTCATCGATAAATACCACGACGAACTTATCCAGATACTGGTGAAATATCTTGTTCATCAAGTTCATAAAGACAGCCGGCGCATTTGTGAGACCAAATGGCATCACCAAAAACTCGTACTGTCCATACTTCATGTTGAACGCAGTCTTCTGGATGTCTTCAGCTCTGACCTTCACCTGGTGGTAACCGGATCTCAAATCTATCCTGGAGAACACCTTCGCCCCACTCAACTAGTCGAACAAATCATCTATCCGAGGAAGAGGATATTTGTTCTTAATGGTGATGGTATTTAATGCCCGGTAGTCAATGCACAATCGGACTGTACCATCTTTTTTCGGCACAAAGAGCACTGGCGCTCCCCATGGAGAAGCACTAGATCGAATGAAACCCTTTTTCAACAGGTCATCGATCTACTCCATCTCTATGGCCTCCTTGGGGTTCACTCTATAGCAAGCCCAGGATACTGGTGATGAGCCCGGTACTAAATTTATGGTCTCCACATCTCTGTCAGGCGAAAGTCCTGGATGATCCTCTGGGAATACATCCATAAACTCCCCATTGATAGTGTGTGGCAGTGCTAACTCTCCAACTGTCGCACAACAGTTCGACTCTAGGCTGATCTCCGGTCCTGTCCTTCTGACACTGAACGGTGTCGTTCCTGGAGGACTGAACAGAATACTACCCTCATGACAGTCTATAGCTGCGTGAGCATAGCTAAGCCAATCCATTCCCAATATGATATCATATCCGGGAAGTGGCATCACAAAGAATCGTCCTCCAAACTCTCTTCCAGTTATAGTAATAGAGCATCTATAGATAGCTCTAATAGGTACTGGTCCGCCTTCCGTCATTACTCTACTCATCTCCTTGGTGGGTGTAGCTACTAAGTGGTGTTTTTGTAAAAACTCTAATGACAAAAATCTATGTGATGCACCAGAATCAAACAAGCATAGAGCTAGAAAAGTATATAAATAAACATGACCTGTGATGACGTCGGCTAAATAATCTGGCTCCGAAACCTGCTCCGGCTCTGCCTCAAGATCTAGAATATAAGCCTTCCCCTGGGGTCCCTTCTGCTGCTGCAGATGCTTTTCGAACCTCTGTTGCTGAGTCGGGAGCGACGGTCCTCTAGATGGTGGTCCAGTACCTGGTGCCCTCGCTACTGGGCAATCCCGAAGCTGGTGGGTGGTAGACCCACAAGCTAAGTACTGCTTCAACCTCTTCCTGCATATGGCATAATCGTGCCCTGGCCTCCTACAGTATACACACACAGATCCCCTCTGCTGCTGTGGTCCTGAAGCTCTAACTGGTAGGGTTGGGTGATGTGGTGTGGGAGGACGGTATGCTTGTGGGTACGGCACCGGTGCTCTCGACTGGAAAGCCTGGCGCTTGGAAGATCCATCTTGGTGTACGAAAGCTGGCCTCTTGCAAGATAGAAGACGTTCCTCTATCCCCCGAACCAACTCTAGGCTCTGGTGGTAGTCAGTCGTCCCGTTCGCCACTAGGAGGATGCCAATGTTTGGGACTAGACCATGGCAAAATCTACGCGTCATCCCCTCTGGGTCTGCAATCAGGCTAGGGCAAAATGACTCAAACTACTAAACTCTGTCGCATACTCGTCAACAGAACGGTTTTCCTGCTGGATGTTCTGGAATTATAGCCCCATGGCTACTCTAGCGGTAGTCGAGAAGAATTTCTTCTTGAACTGATCCCATGTGGCTCTCCCTCTCGCGAATAGTGGCTCATTCCTGAACTAAACTCCTGCTAAGTCTGTCAGCAGAAATCCTGCTGCCTCGACCTGAAGGTCACCTGACAACTTAGCTCCAAGGAGCTTCCTCTCTACCGAGTCTAACCAGTCATCTGCGACTATGATGCCTTCAGTCCCCATGAACTTCCTGGGGTTCAAGCTTATGAAGTCTTTGATATTCTCCGCTCTCGGTCGTGGCTCTACCGGTGGTGGGACCATGGTACGCTCCTCAGAATGCTCCATGCTCTGGCGAAGTAAGGTGGTCTACTCCTGATGGGTCGTTAGGAACCCCTGGATCAGAGTGAGCAGCTGGTTTCCGTCGAGAGTGACGGAAGCCTGGATAGGTATAACTATAGGTGGTGGTGGGAGTGTCGGGTCCTGCTGGGACTGTGAGGTAGGAAGTGGTGGTGGCATCTGGATTAGTGGATTTGTGGAGTGGACGTGTATGGTAGGTGGAGGTGGAGGTGCTTTAGTCAACTGGTCGACCGGCTGGATAGGAAGTACGCCATTTTCAGGTGTGGCATACTGGGATGAGCGTGTGAGCACCATCTATTAGAAAAATAAAAGGACTCATAAGAATTCTTTTAAGTAAACAATCACAAACAAACAAGAAAGTCTAATTTGTAATAACGATCATATGCTGTGATGAGTTTCCTATGTTGCAATCCTAGTAATCTTCTAGGTGTTCTAAATGTTATTCCTAGTGTTATCTAGTTATCTTAAGTTCCTAATTGCATGTATGCTTGGTACAATGACGTAACCAAAACAACTTAGTCTGGACCTGCATGGGCCACCACTAAAAATATGTCACGATCCGCTACCCAAATTGTTGGGCCGGGCTGAGTCATGTCCAGCCTACGCTTGAGACAAAGCGTAGTAAGCTGGTCTAAAAATAAACAATACAAGATCAAAGTGTGCTAACAGTTCTATTTGTCATATTGAGTTAAAACATCACAAACACAAATCATCTAGTATATGAATATGTTCCAAATATATTGCCAAGATGTAAAACTGGATACAGGTCCAGTAACAAAATACATAGTCTAAAATATGTCTGCTCTCAAAAGTCCCGAGCAACTAAACAAACTAGACGAGTTTTCCCGCAGGTACATCCTCGTAGGGTAAAGCCTGATCCTCGATGGCGACCCCATAATAGGAATCGCATAACAACTCCTCCTCGGTAAGTATACCTACAACGTTATCCTATCAGAACGGGAGCAAGTACTGATTCTACAAACTAAATATACGAAGCATGAAATGAACAGAAGTGTAATGAACATGAATCATGGTATATCACAATCTATCATGGTAAGGATACATATGTCATGGCGACATAAGTATATGTAATATTTAAAACTGGAGCAGGTACGTGATCGTCAATAGGTGTACAATGTACTGTGGCACATGTAAATAAAATGTATTTTCGTACAAGTGAAAATACGATAGATGTACATACGCACAAATACAGCTGGATAAGTACCTACGGCATGGTAAACGTATAAAATGCAGCCTTGCTCGAGTTCGGTAGAGGGGGCATGATTACGTACTCAACTATCGGTTTCTCTATAACCCAGATTCTAACATGTAAGAGATACGAGAACAGTATAAAACATGGTAGGTACTGAGAGCAGTATAAAGCATGTGAAACATGTAGAGATATTCCAGATATGACTTGTAGTTTAAGTATCGGTATTAACATGGTTTATACACAATTTATTACATACAGTAAATAAAGTTTGTAGAGGGACTTGTCTTGTGCAAAGCAAGGGTGTGAATATGTAACTACAGATGTCCGGTGTCCTGTTACTGTCAAAAAGGATATATAATCTTAGTTTTTATTCTAAGCTAATACTAGGACATTGGTGGTGTGACACGACTTTCTAACTGGATACCTAGCCAAGTGATGACTTTAGCATAGGAGACCAATATAGGGTGACACAATACCAACTTTTAGGGTCTCTATACTAATTTAGAGTAACGCCCCGATACTAAAATATCCTAAAATCACACACAACTTTACAAGACACAATTATTTAATTATTAAATCAGACTGTTCACTATATTCAAACAATTATTAAGATAGTCAAAAAGCTCCAATATATATGAAATAAAGTACCAAAATGATTCTTGTTAATTATAAAAATTTATAGTAATTTTTTTGGAATTTATAAACCATTATAGATATTTATTAAAAATCAGTAAACATAAGTACCTTAAAAATGAGTTTTGTTTTCCTATTTTTATAAAATGACAAATGTACTAATTAAATCCTCAAAAAATTATACTAAATTAGATAAATTAACATAGTATTTAAATACAATTTTTTACAGATTTTTACAGCAAATAAATTATATATAAAAATTCAAATACAGCAAGTTATAATTTCTGGAAAATAAATAATTAATTATTTAATATTTTATCCACGTATACGAAATTGAACCGGAGTCCAGATACGGGATCCAAAGCCATGAATTAAGTCCAATATGACTTGTACATACCTTGAATGTATTTAGACATTTAAATCCATAAAACCTATGCTAGGCTTGGACTCAAATGGCCATAATTCACAGTTTACACAAAAATACAAATTTTAAATACATAAGTAATTAATAATAAAATAATATATTTTAATGCAGTAAAATATACATATCAATAGTATTTATTGACAATAAAATAACATGTAAATTTACATATATTAAAATATAGCATAACTATATTTATATACATAAAAGCACAAGTATATATATATATATATATATATATATATATATATATATATATATATATATATATATATATATATATATATATATATATATATATATATATTTAGAAAAACCCCTATTTTATTCAAACAGGCCGAAAGGCCGCACCGTTACAAGTATACCAAAAGGCGCAAAATGTCGAAGCCTATACACGTATACTGACAAAACAAGTGGCGAACAGAAATAAAATGGCTAAGCCGGAGAAAGGAGAGAGTTCCAGAAGAGCTGTCTGCCATGCTGACAGAGGGGTCTTCGCTTGTGGCATTGGCGGATGGTTTCCCAAATTAGTTGGTCCGCACTGTATTGATGGCCTTCGTATCTCGCCTTGTTCCGATTTTTCCAGATGACCCACGTGGCAGCCGTGGCGACGATCTGGTGACCATGGGATGCTGAACCCCACCTGTCCATGAGAAGGTGAAAGTTTTTGCCTCCATAAGGTAAACTGCAGCGCTGGAAAGAGCTTTCCAAACCGTGACCGGTAGGTCCCCCTGACAGAGGATGTGGTTGGCTGTTTTCGATTGTCGATCCGAGCAGCAAGTGCAAGCAGAGGCGAGGCAGAATCCGATGTCCGCGAGCTTATCATCAGTGGGAAGGATGTTGCGGAGGGCTCTCCAGATGAGGAAAGACCACTTCTTGGGGATGCATGTCTGCCAGAACGGGGCAATGGTCGGAGACGTTGCCGCGTTGGCCCGGATGATGTTTCTAGCTGACTTAACCGAAAAGGCGCCGGTCCCGGTGAGTGACCACACGAGCTTATCTGCATCTGGACCGATCCTCAAGTTGCTGCGACGGATGTTGTCGGTCGCTTGGGGCCCGGCCCAAGACGTAACTCTACTCCAATCCCAAGAGTTATTAAGAGGGTCCCAAAGATCCTTGATAGAGCTGTTTCCGGGAGCCGCCGGGGTGGGAGTAAGCAAGAGATCGCCAGTCCAGCGCTCCGAGAATAGAGATGCTTCCCCGCTGCCCACCGTAAGGCGGATCGCAGGTTCAGCTAGGTTCCGACCGAGGAGAATGCGGCGCCAGGCCACGGAGGATCTGCTGTTAGCAGTAGCCGTGGATTGGTGGATATGCTTGTAATATCTGGCCTTCATGAACCTGGACCATAAGTTCTTGCTGGTGCGCAGCGTCCACCACAACTTCATCGAGAAGGCGTTAATAATGTGAGAAAGTTTTGTAAAACCCAGACCCCCCCCTCTGCAGTTAGGCGCGCCATGGTGTCCCAACTGGCCCAATGGTGCTTTTCGTGACCGCCGCTATGACCCCAAAGAAAATTGCTGAAGATGCTCTCGATGTGGGAAAGGACTTTCTTGGGAGGGAGCATGCTGCCAGGGTGTAGATGGGAATGGAAGTGAGGGCGTGGTTGATGAGAATAATCTTGCCGCCTGGGGATAGGGTGGCATTGTGCCAGCCCTCAAGCTTTTTTCTGATGCGGTTGGTCAAGCCCTCGAAGATCCCGACGTTGGATTTACCGTACACGAGGGGGCACCCAAGGTAGAGGAAAGGAGGGTGCTTGATAGGGAAAGATGTGGTGGTCGATATGCTGGTCGCTTACTCTCTCTTGATCTTGTGGTGAGTGTAGATGACGCTCTTATCCGGGTTGATCTTCTGCCCTGAGCACTTCTCGTATATATATATATATATATATATATATATATATATATATATATATATATATATATATATATATACTTAATATATTAAAAGTATATATAAATACAGTATATAGTAGTATACATGTATATATTATATATAAACAGTATATATATAATATATATAACAGTATATAATATATGTAAATACATATACATATATACATATATAATATATATATAAATTAAATTAAACCCAGCCCAAACCCATTGGGCCTGAACCCGAACCCAATAGGAACAGTAAACCCGAATACTGTAAATCCATTACTGTGCGGGTTTAAACCCGTTAACATTAAATCAAACCTGTTAACCCATTAACATTAAACTCGTGTCCGGACAGTTAGGAACACGAGCGTATGAATCCGATACGAGTCCAGTGTCCTAGGCTATAACGACACGCACGACACGAATCTTACATGTCCAAGCACAACACTGGACTCCTTGACACATGGTGAGTCCCTTCACGTGTACACGAGACGCAGACACGAAGTAGACACGAACAGATACGTATGTGTCTGGCGATCGGAACTGCTGCACGGCGGAGGAGGCGTCGTGGCGGCTGGAAAAAATTGGAACCACGTTCGTCTCGTCGAGACGAATGGTTCGACGGTGGTCGGAGCGGCTGACGACGGCTGGGGCGGGCCTACGATCGATCTAGGGTTCCGACGAGTCGTCGGGGAAGAAAAGCTTAGGACGGAGGCTGTGGTGGTCGGGGGAGAAGAATAGGGTAAGGGTTTCGATCGAGAGCCTATTTATAGGGTTGGATTCGGGTTTAGATTAGGGTTTTTGTCCAGATTTTTAGGAATTAGGGTTAGGGTTACGACGAAGGCGATCGGGGAGGATGACGAGGCCGAAAGGCGGTGGTCAGCGGGTTTTGCAGACCCCTCCCCCCCAATTTCATAAATTGCATAAAACCCCACCGCCTTACTAAATGAAATTCCTAAATTGCAATTAGCCCCCCTTCCCCCCCGCTGTTGTTCTGTACAAATTCAAATTTGCACAAACAAAATAAAATTTTGCAAACTGACTTGAAATAATTTAATAAATTATAACTGTTATAAAAATAATTTAAATAATTGCAAAATGATATTTTATGGTTTAAAAATCATTTAAAAATTCTAGAAAATTCCTAAAAATTATAATAAACTATTTTAAGGCTAAAATAATTATTTGTAGTTTTTAAAACCCTAATTTAAATAATAACTAAATTCAGGGGCTTACACCCATGTATAATTTTTTTAATCTAAAAATCTATATTATTTAAATAATCTATCTATAAAATTATGTAATCCAAATACCCCTAGTATTTGAATTATATAATAGTATAGATAGTATAGATAGAAGTATAGATTGGCGTAGATAGTTGTATCTAATTAGATATTATTGTGCCAACTATGCATCTCTTAAAATTCACAAAAGAGTAAAATCAAATATAACTTTGCAGACTTTGTATATACGAACTACAAGTATAACAATTCTAAAGTTACTATCTAAACATAACTCATCTCTCTCTTCTCATAGTTTAGAATATTATACTACAACATGCATGTAGCTTTATCTCGAAGGTTCAAGATCCGCAATTATCCTAGAACAAAAGAGTAAGTAGATAGATCTCTTTTAAAAAAAAATCTAAGTATAGATCTCAAGTTTAAAAAAAACTAACTATAGACCGTCTCAATCCACAGTGAAACTGTTATATAGGTGAGACACAAAGTTCCTCGAAAACGCGGTGATCGTCGATGGTAGCAAAGACATTTCTTATGGCACAAAGTTCCTCAAAAATAGCATAGTTGTCTCTGAAAGCAAAAATATTCCTCGCGGCACACAAAATTCCTCGAGAACTAACTTGTTTTTGCAGTCTGCGTGGAACTCCAAAGCAAAAAAGTTTGCCCGCAGCAAACCAGCACCAAAAAATTGTATCCCTCGATCATAGACTACTTAGTTGGATCAGTGCCCCTTGACCATTTTTAACAAACTTGAAAATATCGCGGAAGAAGGGGGTCAAAAGAAAAACAAATCATCGACCCCACCAACCAGCAACAAGGGACATTTTCAATCAACACATGCGATAACGGGGTAGGTTGTTCTATGCATCGCCTCCACGCCTAGACCCACATGTCAGTAAGGGTGGGTGAAGCCGAGTGGCCCACCTGTCGGCGCCACGCCCACCTACGTAGAAAACTTTTAAATTTTTGTTCTGAATATATTTTGGGTTTGACTTGTGATTTTTTTAGAATTTCTATACCATTCGTTTTAGTAACAACATTGTCTTTTCGTAGGATTCAATCTTATATTTACGATCTACAAAACTATAGAGTAGCTATTGACAAACCGTAGTTTTTTCCTTAAATATGTATAACTTGAGATGCTTGTATAAACTTTTGGTAAAATAATTATGTGTTTGAATAGTTTTGTTAAATAATAACATATTTTTCCTAGATAACGTCCTAAATAGCTAGGCTACTTTAATCTTTAAAAATTTATAACTTTATTCTCGAAATCTTTTGCGATGTAATCGATTCCAGCATATGCAACGCTAAAATACACAATATCCTAAGAAAGATCAATTTTGAGATTAAAAATTGACCCTTTTTTTTGTTGTCAACAATCCTGAACCCTAAAACCTAGAACCTAGGACTATTATACGCTGTTTTAGGGAACCCTTAACCTATCTAGCATATGTAGGATAGTTGAACCTATATAAACCTTAATAACCAGGTAACTTGTAGGGCGAGTATGTCATCCATTTTCGGCTGCTACTCTGGAATTTGCATATACGACGCATTAAATATGATTTGATCGCTTGTGGATCCAAAGTCTGCGCAAGAGAGGAAGATCTCACGAGGCAACTGACTCTTTCTGATATTCCTTAAGCTTAAATAGACTACTCGCAAAAAGGTTATTCATGTGAGATGGTTTCTCACGAACCACTTACTTCTAGTTTTTTTAATGGTTCTAGAAAGTGTTCAACACTATGTAGTATTAAAAACATCCCATTCAAGATATAAATAATTTAGAACATGCATGTTCTAGTGATTCTACATTGTAGGACACTATTGCTTGATGATACAATACTATGCTATTACTTTTTTATATTAAAAATATCACCATTATTGCAAGAAATCAACAATGATATAAAGCAAAATTAGAATTTTTTTCTTCCATTTAATAACAAAAGAAAGGTTGAAAATCAAATAATGATTTGCTGATCTGGAGAGAGAAAGAGAGATACTTTAGGAAGATTGCTTATTATTGTTGTATATTTTTCTTATTTAAAATTTGAATTCATTTGTTAATGGTTGAGAATTTGGTGGGTATTTAGTTGGAATTTGGTTCGAAACTATTTAGTTTCTACTTATATATACTAAGTAACGTACTATAGAAATATTAAGCTATTAATGTGTTTGTTACAGTACACTGTCTAATATGCTTATGATTTTTATGTTTTTAACAAAAACATGTTTAATTCTTACAGTACACTGTTATGCTTATGATTTTATGTTTTTAACGAAAGCATGTTTAATTTAATGGGTCATAGTGGGGTTGGTGATGGTTATCAAAAAGGTGTTAGCTTTGAGCCTAGATCTCACAAAATTTGAGGATTCTATGTTTGCTTTTAAAATCCGAATATGATAATTGTAAAAAACTAATTTGACTGTGGTATTGGTCACCATTGAAATCCAAAAATTAGGGTTAGTTTAGTTCACATTGAAATTGATAAATTAAAAACAACATACCTGCTAACAGTTCTTCCAAACTGTATAGACCTGCTATCCAGAATGCTTTTGAAGGACCTGCAAATGAAGGTATGCCAATATATTAGCAACCTGCTAACTGTAACAACCAGAAAAGAAAGACCAGTTCTTCCAAACTGTACAGACTAGACTGTTGGAGTGGGTGGGGTTCCCAACCTATGTGGAGAAGACCCCGGAGTGCGACGAGCGCCATTCGTGTGTCGAAGAAGCTCGGGAAGTAGGCGACGCGGAGTCGCTACTCTGCTGCTGCTGCTCCTGAAGGAGATTCTGGCCTGGGCCTGTCGAGTTCGACCCGAACTCGGTCCCAGGCCGAGTTCTGGCCGAACTCGGTCTGGCCGTTCCAGAATGTTGGCATTAGGTGATGTTTGCTCGACACAGAGTTCTGGCCGAACTCTGTGTCGTCGGGGGCTGAAGCGGATTTTAGGGTGACTTTTCACCACTGGATCTAATCTAATGGTCCAGGTTGGCTGCGGGATTAGGGAGTAAAGTTGAGTTTTCTCAACCCTAATTCATATCGCAACGTAACACAACTTGGAGAGAGAAGGAGGCAAGAGTGCCATTACAACTTCGGAAGAGAAGACGGAGGATTGAAGGTCGTTTTTCGAAGGAGATCGTATTCGGGTAATCTTTACTCGTCTTTCTCGCTCTTCGTAGTCTTGTAATCATTGTTCTTGCTTCTAAGTGTTGTGGGGATCCGATTTGGATCGGGAGGAGTTTGTAGAGGGTGTAATTCTTCTATTCCATTAGTGGAGGCTTCTCAGGGTTGGACTCCGATCGTCCCGTGGTTTTTCCCTGCAAGGGTTTTCTACGTCAAAAATTCTCTGTGTCTGCGTGGATTGTTTTGTGTGTTTGTTTTTGGGTTCGTGCGTTGTATTGCTCGGTCCTCTCGCAGGTACTCTCCGGTTTGGGGAAAGGTTTCCGCGTTTCTTTTCCAACAGAGTGGTATCAGAGCCAAGTTCTGGAATTCAGAAGGAGTGTCAGTAGTTGACAGAGAAACCAGAGAGGAGAGATGGACACGAAGCCGGTGCGCATGGTGAACCTGAACGGCACCAATTATCACTATTGGCGGAGCAAGATGAAAGATTTGCTATTTGTCAAGAAGCTGCATCTACCCGTGTTTGCATCCGAGAAGTCCAGTGATAAATCCGAGGAGGACTGGACATTCGAGCACATACAGGTGTGTGGTTACATACGGTAGTTTGTGGACGAGAACGTGTACAACCACGTTGCTAATATTGAGCACGCGAAGACGTTGTGGGATAAGCTAAAATCCTTGTATGCGAAGAAGATCGGGGTAAACAAGCTGTTCCTGATCCGAACGATGATGGGTCTGCGATACAAGGATGGGGCGTCTATTTCGGATCACTTGAGTGAGTTCCAGGGCGTGGTTGACCAGCTATCTTCTATGGGAGTCAAGTTCGACGATGAAGTTCAGGGACTATGGCTGCTGTGTACATTGCCAGACTCGTGGGAGACCGTACGAGTATCTATGATCGCTTCTGCTCCAGAGGGCGTGGTCAGTCTGGAGTTTGCCAAGAGCGGGGTGTTGAATGAAGAGATGCGGAGACGTTCTCAGGGCACTTCATCCACATCCCACCACTCAGAGGCACTTGTTTCAGAGAGCCGCGGAAGGGGCAAAAGCAGGGGTCCAGGTGGTGGCAGAGACAAAAGCAGGGGGAAGTCCAAGGGTCGTTATGAGGACTCAGAGTGTTACCATTGCGGTAAGAAGGGCCATATCAAGCAGAATTGTTTCGCTTGGAAGAGAGAGAAGAAGGGCGACAAGGAAAAGCAAGAAGAGAATACTACAGCGGCGGCCTCGGTGCATGGAGGCGATGTGATCGTCATAGGTGATGAGGTCATTACTAACCTCGCCTGCGATGACAATTCTTGGCTGGTGGACTCAGGGGCTTCAGCACATGTATCTCACAACAGGGCACTGTTTGCCACTTACACGACAGGCGACTGTGGCGTGTTGAAGATGGGCAACGGAGATGTGTCGAAGGCGGTTGCTGTTGGAGATGTGCATTTGAGAACGAAGACGGGTGCGGTTCTTGTTCTCAAGGATGTTCGTCATGTCCCTGATATCCGTTTCAACCTGGTGTCGGTTGGAAGGTTGGATGACGAGGGATTCTTCAGTCTCTTCGGAAATAGTCAGTGGAAGCTTTCCAGGGGTTCGATGGTGATTGCCAGAGGAAGCAAGAAGTTCGGTCTCTACTATATGGAGGGAAGCGCACAGGGGGCACAGGAGGTGAACGCAGTCAGTGATGCGTCTGCCGAGTTGTGGCACAGGCGGCTCGGCCATATCAGCGAGAAGGGGATGAGCTACTTGGTGAACAGGAAGGTGATTCCGGGGCTCAAGTCTACAAAGTTGGAGAAGTGCACGCACTGTTTAGCTGGGAAGCAAAATAGGGTGTCTTTCCAAAGTCACTCAAGTTCGAGGAAGCCGGCGTTGCTCGAGTTGATTCACTCGGATGTCTGCGGTCCTATGAAGGTAAAATCTCTTGGTGGTGCTTCTTACTTTGTAACCTTTATTGATGACTGTTCCAGAAAGGTTTGGGTCTATGCCTTAAAGACCAAGGATCAGGTGCTGTCTACTTTCAAGGAGTTTCAGGCCTCTGTTGAAAGGGAGATGGGCAAAAAGTTGTTATGTGTTCGGTCCGACAATGGTGGCGAATATATCGGTCCCTTTGATGCGTATTGCAGAGAGCAAGGGATACGACACCAGAAGACTCCGCCAAAGACACCTCAGCTCAATGGTATAGTGGAGCGCATGAACATGACACTGATAGAGAGGGTGCGGTATTTGCTGTCAGAAGCAAACTTGCCGGGCAGTTATTGGGGTGAGGCTCTTCTCACAGCTGCTTATATTATTAATTTGTCTTCTAGTGCTCCTTTGCAGGATGATGTGCCTGACAAAGTATGGTACGGCAAAGAGCCGTCATACAATCACCTGCGAGCGTTTGGTTGTAAGGCCTTCGTGCATGTACCGAAGGACGAGAGGACCAAACTTGAGCCGAAGACGAGACAATGCGTCTTTGTCGGCTACGGTCGGGATGAGTTTAGCTATAGACTCTACGACCCAGTGGAAGAAAAGCTCTACAGAAGCAGGGACGTGGTATTCGTCGAGGATCAGACCATGACCAACACTCAGGATTCCGAGACGCCTTCTGAGGCTGAAGAATTGCCTGAGTTAGAGTCATTTCGCTTCGAGCAGTTTCCAGAGGACACCACAGAGGATCCAGTTATGGGGGAGCCGGTACATGGAGTTGCTCCCAACCTTGATCATCAGCCTGCTAATGGTGGTCAGGGTGTCCCTCAGGAGGATGAGCATGCCGGAGAGGCAGTTCCTGAAGGGGCAGAGGCTGTCGGTATACAGCCAGCACCAGTGGCTCCACTGAGAAGGAGTGACAGGGATCGTCGACCATCTACGAGATACTCACCAGATGAGTATGTGCTATTGACTGACGGGGGAGAGCCCGAAAGTTTTGCAGAGGCTATCGAAGACGAACACAGGCAGGAGTGGATGGAGGCTATGCAGGAGGAGATGAGTTCCTTGTACACCAATTCCACTTATGATCTGGTGCGGTTGCCAAAGGACAAGAAGGCTTTGAAGAATCGATGGGTGTTCAGAGTGAAGCAGACGGATGATGCTCCTCGCCCTCGATACAAAGCGAGGCTGGTAGTCAAAGGCTACGGTCAGCGGAAAGGCATGGATTATGATGAGATCTTTTCGTCTGTCGTCAAGCATTCGTCTATTTGGGTGGTGCTAGCATTAGCAGCCAGTCTCGACTTGGAGGTCGAGCAGATGGACGTGAAGACGGCATTCCTCCACGGTGATCTTGAGGAGTAGTTGTACATGGAGCAGCCGAGGGATTCTGTGAGAAGGTCAAGTCACATTTGGTCTGCCGGTTGAGCAAGAGCTTGTATGGTCTGAAACAGGCTCCGAGGCAGTGGTACAGGAAGTTCGAGTCGTTTATGGGGGAGCATGGTTATGCACGGACGACGTCGGATCATTGTGCATTTGTGAGGTATTTTGTCGAGGATGATTTCATTATTTTATTGCTCTATGTTGATGATATGCTATTAGTGGGTCGGAATGCCACTAGGATAGCGGAGCTGAAGCGCCAACTGGGCACGGCCTTCTCTATGAAGGATTTGGGCGCAGTAAAGACTATTCTTGGGATGGAGATCAGCCGAGAGAGAGAGTCCAAGCTGCTACACTTGTCCCAAACGAAGTACATTCACCGGGTACTTCAGCGTTTCGGGATGGACGGGTCGAAGAAAGTGAGTTCCCCTCTTGCGGCTCACTTTAAGCTCACTGAGGAACAGTGTCCATCTACCTAGGACGAAAAGGAAGATATGGAGCGGGTTCCATATGCCTCAGCTATGGGAAGCCTTATGTATGCTATGGTATGTACGAGGCCAGATATTGCTCATGCAGTTGGTATGGTTAACAAGTATCTTTCAAATCCTGGAAGGGTACATTGGAGTGCGGTCAAGTGGATTCTACGATATCTTCAGGGCACTGCTAGTTGGAGACTTTCCTTTGGTGGTGATGAGCCAAAGCTGGTTGGATATACCGACGCTGATATGGCTGGAGATGTAGACACGAGGTGATCGACTTCAGGCTACGTGATGATGTTTGCGGGAGGAGCGGTGTCGTGGCAGTCGCGGTTGCAGAAGTGTGTTGCCTTGTCGACGACAGAGGCAGAGTACATTGCGGTGACGGAGGCTTGTAAGGAGCTGTTGTGGATGAAGAAGCTGTTGCAGGAAATGGGGCTGAAGCAAGAGCAGTATACTTTGCTTTGCGACAGTCAGAGTGCTATTCACCTTGTGAAGAATCAGACGTTTTATAGCCGGTCCAAGCACATCGAGACTCGATATCATTGGATACGGGATGTGGTTGAGAAGAAGGACGCAGAGCTTGAGAAGGTTCATACAGATGACAATGGAGCTGATATGTTCACGAAGATTCTACTAAGGGGGAAGTTTGAGTACTGCAGGCAGATCGTCGGGATGACGACATCCTCCCTATAGTTGTGAAGGGGGAGATTTGTTGGAGTGGGTGGGGTTCCCAACCTATGTGGAGAAGACCCTGGAGTGCGACGAGCGCCATTCGTGTGTCGAAGAAGCTCGGGAAGTAGGCGACGCGGAGTCGCTACTGCTGCTGCTGCTGCTCCTGAAGGAGATTCTGGCATGGGCCTGCAGAGTTCGGCCCAAACTCGATCCCAGGCCGAGTTCTGGCCGAACTCGGTCTGGCCGTTCCAGAATGTTGGCGTTAGGTGCTGTTTGCTCGACACAGAGTTCTGGCCGAACTCTGTGTCGTCGGGGGCTGAAGCGGATTTTAAGGTGACTTTTCACCACTAGATCTAATCCAATGGTCCAGGTTGGCTGCAGGATTAGGGAGTTAAGTTAAGTTTTCTCAACCCTAATTCATATCGCAACGTAACACAACTTGGAGAGAGAAGCAGGCAAGAGTGCCATTACAACTTCGGAAGAGAAGACGGAGGATTGAAGGTCATTTTTCGAAGGAGATCGTGTTCGGGTAATCTTTACTCGTCTTTCTCGCTCTTCGTAGCCTTGTAATCATTGTTCTTGCTTCTGAGTGTTGTGGGGATCCGATTTGGATCGGGAGGAGTTTGTAGAGGGTGTAATTCTTCTATTCCATTAGTGGAGGCTTCTCAGGGTTGGACTCCGATCGTCCCGTGGTTTTTCTCCGCAAGGGTTTTCCACATCAAAAATTCTCTTGGTCTGCGTGGATTGTTTTATGTGTTTATTTTTGGGTTCGTGCGTTGTATTGCTCGGTCCTCTCGCAGGTACTCTCCGGTTTGGGGAAAGGTTTCCGCGTTTCTTTCCCAACATAGACTACAAGGTTTGTGAATGTTTAAAACAGAACAAAAGGATCAATCCATCTATACATACCTGCTAACAGTTCTTCCAAACTGTATAGACTTGCTTACAAAAAAAATAGGAAAAAATAATGTACAGACCTGCTAACAGTTCTTCCAAACTGTATAGACTTGTTTACAAAAAAAAGGGAAAAAATAATGTACAAAACAAGCTTCAAGTGACAAAGGAAGCTTTAAGTGAAGACCGAAAAAAATTGGAAAACATTTTAAATGGGAACTACAATTATTCTAGCAAGAATTACATTAACAAGCTGGAAAAAACCAATGTAAAAGTTAAAATCTGTACAGACAATATACAAAGTTCAGTCCAAAAATCTGTCCAGGAAAAAGAGAAAACATAGAATTCTATTATATCACAAGAAAGTGAAATTATTTATTCCTGATAATATTAAATTATCAGGAATAAGTAAAATTATCAAGGAAGTTGTGGTCCTCCCTTGAGGTTTTGTACCAATGTCTGATGGTTGTCATTAACTCCATGACACCCTGGACATGCATGGGAAGGAACCAAAGCAAACACAAGCTCAAGACCTCATTTTACTTATTCCTTCACCAAATGCCAATCCACACACTAATTGGTCAAGTTAATAGAATTTAAGTAATACATATGTGACCTATACTACTGACACTTGCACGTTTTAACTAACTGCCAATATATTAACAACCTGCTAACTGTACACTTGCACGTTTCAAAGTGGTGTACAGTTTGATGAGCTACACTTGTTCATTTTAACCATCATTAGTCACGATTATCGTTGTTATTATTAGTACCATTACCATTGTTATTATCGTTTTGTAGCTGGAAAATACATGCTACAATTTTTGAAAACTATGCATCTTGCATGCTACAATTTTTGACAACTCCAATCTAAGAATCTCACTTCAAATCTAAGTGCCAAAATAAAGAAACTACACATAAGGACAACATAGTGCCAAGGGAGAATCTCAGTTCAAATCAGAGATAGATGCTAAAACTATATATATATGCACAATCACAGTTGAAAAAAAAAACATTTTTTGCAAATCGAAACTCTTTTGTTGCAATGTGTTTTTGTACAATATTGCAACTGCTTCAATATGTAAGATTGCAAATAAACTTTTTTTGCAGCTGAAAATCATCTGTTGAAATATGTTTTTGTATATTGTAGCTGCATCAATGTAAGATTACAAACAAACTCTTTTGCAACTCAAATTTTAAGTTCCGATATTGATACCGACACGAGACTATGCATAATTCAGACTATGCAAAATTCAGTCCAAAATATCAGTCCAGAAAAGAAACCAATGTAATAAATACAAATTTCAACTTGAAAGAAAGGAAATGGAGAACCAAATATAAATTGCAGACACGAGAGAAAACCAAACATAAGAATCACAGAGAAAAACCAATGTAATAAGTTGATAGTTGGCAAATTACCTGGACGATGTATTGGATTGTTGACAAAGAAGTTGAGCATTTAGGAACATGGCCATAACTTCCTCTTTGAGCTCAGTCCTAAGCTCACTCTTGACTGCCTCAAGCTCTTTCTTGTGTCGAGCCTCTTGCTCCTCACGCTCTTTCCTTAATGCGTTAGTCTCTTCTCTCAACTTCTCCGCATTTTCTCGTAACTCTTCAGCATCTTCTCGCAGTTGTACAATCTCAACATTTGTTGCTTGTTGAATCTCAGTCTGATGAGCTGCTAAGTTATCAATATAAGTAGCCATTATCAATAGCAAAAATATGTAAACAACGTGTGATGGTAAAGCATTCAAACATGATATCTGAGCTCATACAAAAATGGTCCATGAAATAGTCTGAACATGTGAGAATTAAGATACATGTGAGAATTAAGATACATCTGAACTCATTAAGATACATCTGAACATGTAAATGTGTCTCGGGAATAAGAATAAGGCACTTAATCTTACTTTATTGAATCAGATAGCAGTTTAGAGGAAAATAGTCCCCTAAATAGTCTTTTACAGACCACATGATTAAGGTAGAAATATCCATAATAAGTTATCTTACTTTAAATTTAACACATTTGTATCAAATTGGAAGTCTATAATCTTAGCATTTCAAATTTTACACTCCACCACTTCCAGTCAGGTTAAACTGGCAGTACAAAATTAGTTAGTTTACTAGTTAGCTTTTTTGTATTGGTTAAAAAAATTAGGAATAATGAACTTGCAACTGTTGTAGTTTGTGCACATAACTGCCCGTAAATCGGTAGCAGCAGCAGCATATATGTTTCCAACCTCCACATGTTCTACCCCGTAAATCACGTTTGATTATATTTACGACAACAATAGGTGGAGCTTTTGTTCTGTTTTATAAGGCACCTTTGTTTCTCGACAAGAATTTGAAGTTTATGTGGTTCGTGATTTGTATGGGATCCATTTTTATAGGGTTCCTTAACCAATTGCTTCATGGAGTTTTTCTTAGGTGTTAGTTTAGGCAACTATAGTCTTGGTTGAATCTCAAAGGGCATATAAAGATTATGCATGTAATATATCCCCCCTATCTGCAAGTCATTTATCTCTTACATATCTGATAAATGTTGAAAGACTTGAAATTAAGATGCTGACATCTTTAAGCTCAGAATAACTCATTTTCTTGAAGCATGTCTCCCCTCTTTCTTTAAGCTTTACCTGAATAAAAATAAAAATAACATTAACATAATAAATATTGGGAGACGTTATAATATCCAATAAAGAATATGCTGACTTGATTACAATTTTCATCTTGTACGGGAGCAATAAGTTTCAAGATAACAATAATCATCAAGATGTACATGATGCTCAATTCTAAACTTGAATGAAACGTGACATACACATGACATCCTATCCTATATACATAAAGAAGGTTCCAGTACAAACTCCTAAAGGTTTGAAATACAAGGTTTCTGGCATATTATTTTTGCTGGCACTTTAATCTAGAATAACTAGATATAAGGTTAAAGATTTGAAACACAAGATTTCTGGCATATTATTTTTGCTGGCACTTTGATCTAGAATAACTTGATAAAAGGTTAAAACTCTAGAGAGTTAACAAAGGACAAAAATAGAACTGCTGATCACCATAAATAAGAAAAAATAACATGAGAAAAAGAGAAGAGAAACGTGATATTGCTCAACATTTCCACACTAATTATGAAAAATCATGTTCGCCTTCACCTCTTTTGGAGCCCTCTTACAGCAAATCAGCAAAAATGAATTAAATTAAACCAATATCTCATCAAATGAAGATATATCTGCTGCTATTATTAGCATAAATACTATATTTCTCATCAATTTCAACTACTAAATGATTCTTTTAGCCTGATATTTTCAGTTGATATAAACAAATTCAAAACAAACAACCATTTGGCAGCATTGAACTTAAAGCAACTGAGTTCTCACGACATGGAACCATTAACATAAACATACTAGTATGGATACAGTTCTCATGACATGGAACCATTACTGTGAATTACCAGTGACGGATTGGTCCAGGTGAAAGCAGACTTTAGTAGAGAGAGTAACAACATTTTTAAGAGAACAACGAGTATTTAAGATGTCTCCTTCCACAAGTGTTTGTACTTTACCACAAAACAAAAACAATAACTGCCTTGAATTCAAGGGTCACTCAAAAGTTTACAAAGTACAACTATTTTCAATAATATAACATTTCTTGAACAAACTATTTCTAACCATCATGCCCCTACAACAAGATATATCTTAACATTGCTTTATTCTTCTAAACTTGGTCCTTTGCCAGAATATGGAATATATTTACGAAAAAGATTTCATATTTAGTCAGAAAAATTGCATTTAGGCATCCAATTTCAATCTATTAAATCCAAGAACATATGCAATAAATAACATTCAACACAAACCTACATCGTGTGTGTTTATGAACTCATGAAATCTTACTCTTAAGAGGGAATGTGTGTACAAGAAATGTAGCAAAGGAAGACTTCCATTATGCAACACATAAAAGTCCCTAATTAGTTGGTGCATCAGCTAAATAATAGCCTTAACAAAAGGAAGATTGCATTAGGAAATATTACTATGGGGACAAGAACAATTACACTATAAATAATTAGTTCAACCATCAACTTCTTTAATTGACATGTAAAGGCCTGTTTGATTGGTTAAAATGACAAAAATACTGAATTACAAAAATAATAAAGACAGAGGATGCACTTAGCAGAACAGAACGGTTGTAGTCGAAAAGAGAAATTAGTTGAGCGTTGGACCGATCTCAATTATCTATATCCATCCTCCCATTTTGGTAACGTAATATTTCATCTGAAACTAATCAACAAATAGAAAAATGACATCGTACATGATTATAAGTTAGTTTTCTTTCTTCTATTTTTTTCCAAATAATTATCCATCATTAACCACAAAAAAAAAATAAACATTCTAAGTATATATATATATATATATATATATATATATATATATATATATATATATATATATATATATATATATATATATATATATATATATATTATATATATATATATATATATATAATATAATATAATATAATATATATATAATATATATATATATATATATATATATATATATATATATATATATAAATATATATATATATAAATATATATATTTATTAGGGGAAATTTATTGATGTATTAGGCACAAAAAGACGAAGCATATACAAGAAGAGCGACAAGCGCTGGCCAAAAGAAAGAAACGGCTAGGCAAGCCGACAAAACAGCAAAACCGAAACTACTCTATGGTGGCCCAGAATGTGGGCATGGAGTGCGTACAGCGCCTCCGGATCTTAAGGATCTGTCTGATGATTTTCCTGTACGGATGGGGTGGCAGAAGATGTCGGCCCTCGTAACGAAACTTGTTCCTGTTTTTCCACAGGACCCAAATTCCCGCGGCAGCTACGATCTAATGTCCGTGGGACACGCCCCAGCTGGACAGGAGATCGTTGAAGCCCCTGTGGAGGAGGGCCTTCCTAAACTTGATGCTGAGAGTCACCCAAATATTAGTGGCCAGATCGCCGGAGGTGAGGATGTGCTCTGCTGATTCGGTTTGAGGGGAAGTACAGCAATGGCAACTCGAAGCTAGGCTGTAGCCAAACGAGGTGATGGCGTCGTCGGTGGGGAGCTTCCGTAAGTGGGCTCGCCAGATAAGGATCGATCATTTGATAGGGATGCATGCGTGCCAGAAAGGAGCGATGAGGGGTAATGGAGTCCCGATGCCGCGATCGACAGACCTGGCGGAGAGGAGAGAGAACTGGCCGTCCGGGCTAGGGGACCATCTTGTGATGTCCGGGGTGTCGAAGATGCGGAGGTTTGCAGTGGCGAGATGGGCGGCCGCCGCCGGACCGAGCCAGCTAGTGACTCGATCCCAGATCCATCCAGATGAAGGATCCCAAAGCTCGCGGATCTGGCCTTCCCGCGGAAGGGACTCGGGGGGGTGCCAGAGGTTGCCACCCAGCCAACGATCGTGGCTCATCGATGAGAAGCCGGTCCCCAGTTGGATGTGTATGAGCGGGTCTGCAAGCTGACGGCCACGGGTAATGCGTCTCCAGGATGCCGAAGAACGGTTGTTGACTAAGGCCGTCCCAGGATGGGAGTATCTGAAGTATCTCGCTTTCATGAAGCGAGTCCAAATAGAATTGTCAGTACGCAGCTTCCACCATAACTTCATGGAGCACGCGTCGGCGATGTGTTCCAATCTATAGAATCCTAGACCGCCCTCGGAGGTTGGTTTAGCCATAGTGGACCAGCTGGCCCAGTGGTGCTTATCTTTGCCATTGATGTGACCCCAGAAGAAGCTGGCAAAGAGGGATTCAAGCGAAGCGAGGACCTTCTTGGGGGGGTTACAGACCGTCAGGGTGTAGATAGGAATGGAGGATAGGACGTGCTTGATCAGAATCAGTTTGCCTCCGGACGAGAGGGTAGCATTGTGCCAGTCCTGGATCCTTTTCCTGATGGCGCTGACCATGTACTCGAAGATACCCGCGTTGGCCTTGCCATAGACCAGAGGGCACCCTAAATAGGTGAAAGATGGGTATGCTGTGGCAAAGGAAGTCAAGTTGGAGAGCGTAGCGGAGTGGGACCTGTCCGCTTTGTAATGGGTGTATATGATGCTCTTATTGTTATTGATTCTTTGACCGGAACAACTGGTGTACCTGTTCAGCGTTTGCAGGACAACCTCGATGGAGCCGACGTCGTCGGATGAAAAAATTAGGACATCGTCAGCATAGACTAGGTGGGTGATGATGGGGCAGCCAGTGGTGGTGTAGAAGTGTTGGAACCGTGGGGTATTGGGCATGCACTTAAGGGTTCTGCTAAGGGCCTCCGCAGTGATGATAAAAGAGTGGCAGAAAGTGGATCCCCCCGACGAACGCCTCGGCTAGCGTGGAAGAAGCCTTCGGCCTGGCCGTTAATAATGGTGGAGAACCAGGAATTGTTGATGGACTGGAAGATGATGTCTATCCAGGGTTCTGCGAATCCAAAAGCCCTGAAAACCCAGATCATGAATTGTCAGTCAAGGCGGTCGTAGGCTTTCTCCATGTCCAGCTTGATGGCGATGTTCCCTCCTCTAGCCGGGTGTAGAAAATAATAATCCCTTGTTCTCATTGCTAGGGTTTGTTACAATATATATAGTGTCTACATTTGGGCTTATGGGTATGGGCCATATTTATATTACAAATATAATCTAACACCCCCCCCCCCCCCTCAAGTTGGAGAATACAAGTCACAAATGTCCAACTTGGGAAGGAAAGAATCAAACATTTGCTTTCCAAGGGGCTTGGTGAAGATGTCAGCCAGTTGAGAAGAAGTAGGAATATGCGAAGCTATTACGGTGCCATCTCTAATAGCATCGCGAACAAAATACAAATCCACCTCAATATGCTTACTGCGCTCATGAAATACCGGGTTCTGAGCCAGGTGCAGGGCTGACTGACTGTCACAATACACCGACATAGCATACTCCTGGCGAACACCCAAACACACCAATAACTCCTTCAACCATTTCAACTCACAAACAAGCGTAGCAAGAGATCGGTATTCAGCTTTAGCAAAAGATCGAAAAATAGTTGATTGCTTCTTGGTCTTCCAAGAAATAGGAGACCCCCAGAAATACCAACCATCCTGTAACAAAGCGATGAGTCAAGGGACAACTTGCCCAGTCGGAATCACACCAACCAGAAAGACGGAGATCATAATCAGCTTTCAAAAGAATACCCTGTCCTGGTGCATTTTTGAGATATCTGACAACTCTCAAAGCAGCATGCCAATGATCTTGTCGAGGCTCCTGTAAGAATTGAGACAAGATATGCACAGCATAGGCCAAGTCAGGGCGAGTAAATGATAGATAAATCAACCTCCCAACCAGCCTCCGATAAGTCTCTACATCCGTCATCCTTGGACTAGTCGATTCTGCCAGCTTGTGATTGGGCTCCATGGAAAAACTAGCAGGGCGAGACCCCATCAAACCGTATTCTGAAATGATGTCCAAAGCATACTTCCTTTGACACAAGGAAATTCCTTCCGCACTTCGAGCCACCTCTATGCCAAGAAAGTACTTCAACACACCAAGGTCCTTCATGTGAAAGCAAGAACTAAGGTACTTTTTGAAAGCATCTAAAGCACCTGTGTCATTACCAGACACAATCATATCATCCACATAGATCAAAACATACAACTCTACCTTCCCCTTAAAAAAAGAGAAAAGGGAATAATCGGAATGTGATTGAATAAATCCATAGGATATCAGAGAAGCAGTAAGCTTAGCAAACCAACAACGTGGTGCCCGTTTCAATCCATATAGAGATTACGTAGGCGACACACTTTGTCGGGTTCACTATGCGAAAAACCTGGCGGCAACTTCATATATACTTCTTCTGTCAGATCTCCATGAAGAAAAGCATTGTGCACACCCATCTGGTGCAAAGTCCAGCCTTTCACAGCTACAACAGCCAAGAACGCTCGAACTGTAGCCATCTTAGCTACCGGGGCAAATGTTTCTGACTAGTCGGTCCCTTCAACCTGATGATTTCCGAACACAACCAGCCGTGCCTTTAAGCGCTCAACACTGTCGTCGAATTTGTACTTTATTTTCTACACCCATCTACTTCCTAATGCTTTCTTTCCAGGAGGCAAATCGACAAGACTTGTAACTCCCCTTCCCGAAAATTTTGAAATATTTTACTATTAATTATTTTATTTAAATGGGGATTTTTAGAGTTTATAAATAATTAATTATTGGCTTATTAATTTTTGTTATTATTTTGTTGAGGTTATATAATATTAATATTATTATTGTGGTTGTTGAGAATAAACAATTTATTTTCAGTAGTTATTATTAAATTTACTCTTTATCAAAAGAATAAATATATGTATGTGTGTGTATTTATATATATATATACATAAACTGCATATATGTATTGGCAATTTGTTTAATGGGTTATTATTTATTTTCATAAATAATTGGTATTTATTATATAAAGGTATATTAATTGTATAGTTATTTATACATATAGGAGCTCATATTAAATATATGTGTGCGTATATCTAAATATATAAAATAGCTATATATGTGTGTATATGTGTATAAATATATACAATAATTATATATGTGTGTACGTGTATATATATATAGGTATAATAATATAAAATCTATATATGATATACGTGTATATCTGTGTATATATAAATATACGAAAGTATACGTGGGTATATACATATATATAGATATACATATATATGTATGGAGATAATATGTATGGAGATAATAATGAAGGAAAGAAAATATGTACACAACAAACACTCTGCCCTCCAAATATGACCTGTACCACTGCCTAAAGCAACAAGTGCAAATGGTGGTGGCCTCTGTTATTATTATGATTCTATAGTATAGGAGTGAATTAGATTGAATTGTAATGAAATGAATGTTTGAATTGAATTGAATTGGAATTCAATTCAATTCATTTCAATATATATGTTGCATGTTGCAACAACAACATGCATGCAATCACACGTCAGCTTAGTCAAGTTGTATTTTGATTGCCAGCAATTATAAGCTTCACCGAGCTCACCTTACTTCACTTGGTCACATATAGCATGGCCAATCTTGTAGAGCCGTTTATACAAAACTATTGATTGATCAATGAAATGAAAACCCATGTAGCAGACAACCCTTTAGTTGAAACCGACAATGTGAACCCAACATCTGGCCCAAAACCGAGCTCACCCAAACAACTCCAACCCGAGACTAATCCCTGACCCAACCGTTCCCCACATCAGACCCGAGCCGACAGCGTGCGTATATAAGGACTAGAGAGAGAGATAAAAAACAATTAAACCCTAACTCCTCGCGCCTCCATCCCCGCGCACGTCGAGCCTGGGCGCACCCCCGCGCGACGCACGTCGCCTGGGCCGCCGCTGGCCGGCCGGAGGCCACGCGCGCACAGCCAGCGCGCACGTGCGCGAGATGTAACAGCAACGACAGCAGTCGGAAGGACCGACTTCGCAATGGCATAACTCCCACCACGTTCGTTCGTTTCACGAACGAATTTCTCCGGTATATCGACAACCTAACCGACTTTATTTCCCTTCAAATGGTTTATTTTCTTTTGCTTTGTACGCGACGAAAAACGAGTTCCAAAATCGAAAAAAAACTCGATTTCTGGAAGTTAGAAATTGTCCTGAAACGCCAAGTTGGCGGTCGATTTACGATCAAGATATCGCGAATTTTGGGAAACCACTTGAACAAAGTTTTAGACAACCTAACCAAGATTGAGACCCTACTTTTAGTTTATTTCTAGTTGATTATATCCTGTTTAAAACCGATTTGAAAATCAGAAAAAAACTGATGAAAACTGTTTTGAAAACTTGAAAAACCATCCACACGACGTGCATCCCGCCATTCCGGGCGACGTGGTCGTGCACCATAAACATCAAAAGCTGTGTAATAGCTTCGTGGTCGTGTGAGCTTTGACGGAATTCAAATTGGTCGCGTGTGCGCGACGAATTTGATACGTATCCGTCGAAATTCACCGTATCATGCACGTTGTAAATTTCTCAATTATTTCGTGCACGCTCGTCAGATCGAGACGAAACTTGCGCCAACAGAACCGTATCGTTTTTCTGGTCCTGTATGCCAAGTTTGGTCCAATTTTGAGACCATTGATAAAATCGTCGTTTTGTGGGCCCTACGGTCCTACTCAACGAGCGATTTTGTGCACGGCCCGCCGAAATCCAACTTTGGACATACGGTTGGGTTCGTATCGGAAAACTGAATCCGTAGACATATAGTTTGATGACTTTAGAGACCATTGACTCTGGCACGCTTTTTGGTGCAAAACGGGTCCAACGGCGGACATCGTTTTTGCCCGAAATTATCGTTTTGCCCCTGTGTCCAGAATTGGACTTAAGGACAGGTAATCCTAGCTAAATTGACTATTCTGAGAATGTTGGTACTGTTTATTTCAGCATCCGAAGACTTCTACAGGTGTTGACTGGTTGTGGCTTATTGAGTGGTATAGTGTTATTGGTTTCTCCAGCTAAGGACCTCAGGCAAGTGCACTTTCTGATTGCTTTTCGATTCATAGTAGTTGATACATTTCATGTTCATACATATATCTTGCTGCTTGTTGACACGCTCGTCACACGGAGTAGTCGGGAGGGGAAATATCTTAGTAGACATGTGGACTACCCAGAACTATCCCCCGTGTCTTTCGTGAATGATAGCAGCTGCACACGACACGTGCAGTGAGCCGTATTTACCCCCTAGCCATTCACATGTCGAAACGGATATTTCACACCACCTAGATAGATGTCTTTTATTAGTTTTTCCTTATTTCATTCTCTATCGTGCTATGTCATCAGTTATCTTCCAGTTTTGATATCTCATATGTTATTTTCATGTCTTGTCGATTCTATTGTGTTTTTGCATTGCCGTCGGTTTGTGTACTTGTTCCAATCCTGACTGGATAACCAATATTTTTCAGGTTTAGTCGCGATCATTCTTAGCACTGGGAGACTTGGGTATGCTGAAGACGACCTAGAAATAGAAAACAGTTGTATCATTTTCATTAATTGTAAAGCCTTATATTTCCTTTAATTTTAAATGTTGTAAATGTTGTAATAAATCTAGAAATGTGAATGAGCAGTAAATGTGATATTTTGAGCATCTATTTCTTGCGGGCTTGACAGCGTTCTACCGCCGACTCTGCGGCGTAGGCTGGCTTGGACACGTCTCGTATCCGAAAAGCGGGTGCGGGTCGTGACAAGACTCCATGTTCCATTATCTTCCAGAGCCTGTATTTCAGTTTACATAGCTATGCGCCAGCCTGAATCTCGCGAGGCCTGGCGATATGAAGTAGGCTCAACACCGGCAGTGATAGCTGCAAGAAAATCTCTGTGTCCAGCAGTAAATATGTCATAACTTAGAAATTGTGTTAGAGGATACAAAGTACCTTAGGAAGTGACGGGAACAGATGAACTATGGTTAAGGGGAGGACTTTTACTTCGAACAACATTCATCACAAAATCCTGTAATCGCACTGGCTGTGATTTCTTTCTCATTCCTCTTCCCAAAACTACCTCATCGGGCACCTCTGGCAACACTGTATCCCCTGTATCATTAGTAGTATCCGCATCACCCCCAGCGGACTCTCCTGTCAATACTTCTGCATTGACCTGTGCATCCTTGCCACTCGGTGCCGAGCCACCAGAAACTACTCCGGCCTTAGCAGTCGTTGTCGACACCATCCCAAAAGCCTCTATATCGTCTCTCGGCACCTCAACAGATGTATGGCGTGTCGCAGAAGACATCTCGCTAGCAAAGCCACACCGAGGAAATTCTTTTTCATAAAAACTAACATCACGGGACACAAAAAATTCACCAGTCTCCAAATCATACAGTTTCCATCCCTTTTTATCAAGTGGATATCCAACAAAGATACATTTTCTGCTCCTGCTAGCAAATTTATCATGTCGAGATTTTAAATCATACGCATAGCACAGACAACCAAAGATACGTAGATGATCATACGAAGGAGCCGAACCATATAAAACTTCATAAGGAGACTTAAAATGCAAGATACTAGAAGGGGTTCTATTTATCAAATAACATACACCCAGAACACATTCCTCCCAAAAATCCATGGAAAGAGAACCCTAAAATCTCAATGCCCTGGCTACATTTAAAATATGTCGATGTTTTCTTTCCACCCTTCTATTCTGTTGAGGTGTCCCAACACAGGATGTTTGGAACAATATAACTTGAGATAAAAAATAATCTCGTAAACAATTAAATTCAGTGCCGTTGTCACTCCGCACACGACGTATATCAGCCCCAAACTGACGCTTCACCATAGCAATAAATTTAAGAAACATAGAATAAACAGCACACTTATCCTTCAGTAAAATAACCAAACAGCTCTAGAATAATTATCCACTAAAGTAAAAAAATACTGTGCCCCATTAGATGACGAAATACTATATGGTCCCTACAGATCACAGTGTATAAGTTCAAAGCATCTCAAAGCACGACTACTACTATCAGTAAAGGCATCACGAGTCTGTTTAGCTTGATGACAAATATCACAAGTCTTATGAGAAAACACACTACTACCAGAGAGAAAAGGTAAATTTTGCATTACTTTATCTGAAGGATGCCCCAGTCTACTATGCCAAACCTCAGAATCACTCTCTTTGTATGCCAGGATGACCGAAGCCAAAGAAGCTGGGACCGCCCCCAAGAAGTAAAGTCCACCCCTTTGTTCACCTGCTCTAATCACCATCCTCGTACTTCGGTCCTGAACAAAACACAAATCAGGAGTAAATAATATATCACAATTTCTGGCACCAATCAATTATCAGACAGAGATCAAATTGCATGTCAATGTCGAAACATAAAAAACATACGTCAACACCAATGAAGCAGTCGAAATACTTTGCCTCTCAGAACAGCCTCAATAGTGCTCCCATCAGGCAAAATCACAGGACAGACAGGACCCTCAAAGCAATCAACTAAACAGTCACGAGAGCCTGTCGCATGAAGAGTAGCCCCAGTATCGAATATCCAAGGGACAGAAGCATTCTTACCTATCAGACGATCAGAGTTTGATGAACCAGGTTTGGAATGATTGTCATTACCCAGCAAGCTCATCAGTTTCTGCCATTGTTCACTTGAGAGTGGTGAAGGATACCCTCCATTCATTATGTCTGCCGAACTTCCAGCAAGACAAGCAGGGACACCATGACCAGCAGCGGCGACATGATGAACAGCTCCTGCGCCGCCAGTACCGCGACCCCCATCTCGTCTCTGTAGTGGTACCGAGTACTGGTCCAACTGTAGGAGAAGATCTGCTCATATCCTTTCAGAAGACAACTAGCACAATCAAAGGCCCCTCTCCGGGAACCATCAGGCGTTTGCAATAAACCGCTACTGGCACCTCAGACTTGTGTTTTCTCATGCTTAATCAACAAGATGGAACAAAAAGGATGCCATGGAAAGCTAATGGAATCAATTTTGACAAAATGTGAATTCCAGTGAAAATTTTGTGTTATATATATATATATATATATATATATATATATATATATATATTCAGATATCCGGTGCCCCTGATCGCGGCCGATTCGTCGCCGACCCCGTCCATCAGCGGCCGATTCGTCGAAGTTGTACAAAAATTTGTACACCTGATGTTCGCTCGCCCCTATGTGCCAGATCCGGCGCCTCTGATCGTGGCCGATTCGGGAAACAGTTTGTCAAAATTGATTCCATTAGCTTTCCATGGCATCCTTTTTGTTCCATCTTGTTGATTAAGCATGAGAAAACACAAGGCTGAGGTGCCAGTAGCGGTTTATTGCAGACGCCTGATGGTTCCCGGAGAGGGGCCTTTAATTGTACTAGATGTCTTCTGAAAGGATATGAGCAGAGCTTCTCCTACAGTTGGACCAGTACTCGGCCACCAGCTGGGCAAAGGCAGAGTGTAGGAAATAAAATCGGCCAGGAGGATCGAGCGAACGTCGAACGGATTAGTTGGACGCCGGGCGGTCAGCTGTTCGGATCAGTCGGACCCCGGTCTGCTGTTCGGAGCAGTCGGACCGTCGGACGGAGAAGCTGGGTTCGCCGGGGAGGAGGGGCGCTGGATCGGGCGCCGGATTCAGGTGGAGATGCGTAGTTTGGCGGCTAGGTTTTTCGGGAGGCTCTGATACCATGTAGAAAATAATAATGCCTTGTTCTCATTGCTAGGGTTTGTTACAATATATATAGTGTCTACATTTGGGCTTATGGGTATGGGCCATATTTATATTACAAATATAATCTAACACCAGGAATTTCATGCAAGTGACCATTTCTTGAGCGAGCAGGATGTTGTCCATGATGTTACGCCCTTTCCCAAAACCACTTTGCTCCTAGGAGATAATTTTGGGCAGGAGATCCGTCATCTGGTTAGTGATAATTTTTGCGATGATTTTGTTGGCAAAATTGCAAAGACTAATGGGACGGAAGTCTTTGAAGGTTTCAGGATTGTCTTTTTTAGGGATAAGTATGAGATTGGCCCTGGATAGCGATTTCGGGTATCTGGCTCCTTGAAAGAAAGCAACCGATGCCTCCAAAAGGTCCGGGCCGACGATGTCCCAGCATTGTCTGAAGAATACCCTGCTGAAGCCGTCGGGACCGGGAGCGCTGTGCTCGTCAAGGTCCCAAACCGCAGACTGTACCTCGGCGGCGGAAGGGAGCGAAAGGAGCTGTTCGTTTTCGAGATCGGTGATGATGCTGGGGATCTCTGCCAGCACTCCCTCGTCCTTGACTACCGTTTCTTTAGAGAAGAGATTGGAGAAGAAGTTGGTCGCGGCCTCTTGAATCATAAGCTGGTCCGTCAGCTGGTTGCCGTTGTCGTCGAAGATACGATGAAGGTTAAGCTATTGTCTGCGACCTTTCACGCAGGCGTAGAAGTAGCGGGAGTTACGGTCCCCTTCATTGTCCCATTTCAGTCTAGCCTTATGTTTCCAGAATTTTGTTTCCACTTTAAGCCTGGATTTGAGGATAGCTCTGGCAAGGTTGAGCGCAGACCGCGCTTCGGGGGATCTGTTGGCGGTGTACGAGATCTCGAGGCGGGTAACATCATCCTTCGTATTTTTGATCTCCTAAAAGATGTTGCCGAAAGTTGTCTTACTCCATCTAGAGAGGGCCTTGCTCGTGGCCCGCAGTCTGGCTGCAACTCTATGCAGAGGATCTGTATTGTTCACTGAGAACCAAGCTGAGGCAACCTCGGATTTGAAACAAGGGTGGTGTCTCCAGAAATTTAGGAATTGGAATGGTTTTTGATTCGGTGGGAGCTGCTGTTGATCTCGATGAGAAGGGGTGATGGATCAGATTCAGTGGTGTTGAGGTGAGAGAGGCTGAAGTTGAGACCCATGTCTGCCCAGTGGCTGTTGATAAGGGCACAATCAAGGTGGGAGTATTGACGCCGGGAACCTTTCTGCATGTTGTACCAGGTGAAAGCGTTGCCAGAGAAAGGGAGGTGAGCGAGGTACGCGTTGAAGGTAAAATTGTTGAAGTCTTCCATGGCCGAAAGAGAAGGCGTACGCCCTCCGAACTTCTCTGAACTGCAAGAGATGGTGTTGAAGTCGCCTAAGCACATCCACGAAAGGTTCTGTAGGGAGAGGTGGGTGTCGAACAGGTCATCCCAGAGGAGTTTGCGCTCTTGGAAGTCGCAGCTGCCGTGGACGGCGGAGATAAGGATTCTGTTCCAAAGTTGGGGGTGTTCCACCCAGAAGGAGAGGGCTTGGCTGGAGTCCTGAACCATGCTAGAGCTGATGTCAGCACTGGCGAGAATCCAGATGTCATGGCTGCCAGCCAGCGCGATCGTGAAACCAAGTTAAAGTTGGATGCCGGTGATCCTTTTCTTGGGGATTTTGGGTTCGATGATCACGAGGATGTCGATTTTGTGAGTTTTCTTGAGGCCGAGGATTCTATTCATCATCGATTTATTAGCTATGCCTGTCACGTTCTATGCGAGGATATTAAGCATTGGATTGGAGGAGATGGTGAGGAGGTTGAGCTTAGCTGCTGACCGCGTAGTCATAGCCGCTTGCTGATTTTTTTTCATGTTTTTTTTCGAGGAAGATTTCTTGTTGCAGGTGAAGTGGTCCTCTCCGTCCTCTGTCAAACCAACAGATGAACGATCGACGGCTACAGAGAAGAAGCGCGCTTTGTCGACGTCGTCAAGCGCACAAAGAGGGTTGTTGCGATCCAGGAAACCAGCGGTCTTGGCTTGCAGAACCTGCCAGTAATAGGGGAGCAAGGGTCTGGAGGGGCGTCAGTGGAGGCGGGTGGGAAGGTCTGATCTGTTGTGGACAACTCTAGCCCTGCAACAGTGTGACAAGGGTTGTGGACTACCACGAGCTGCTCCCGTGGAGTGCCACTAATGGAGTTAGGGGGGTGAGTGGAGCTGTTGCCAAAGGGCTTGAGGGAGGTGATTGTAGGTCCTAAAAATCAAGTTGCACCCATCAATAAAGTCTTAAAAATCAAATTATTCATCCTTCAAGTGAACTGCACAGAAGACAGATTGTGCAACAATTCGATTGTGCAGGCTGAACTGCACACTCATCCAAGTGTGCGAGCTGACGTGGCCTCGTCATCATTACCTGACAGAGAATCAGATCTTCTGACAACTGACAGCACGGAGAATGAGGAAACTGTTCATTTATCATGCAGCACAGCGCTCGAGGACAGCTGTATATGCAGTGCAATCCAGCCCAGCGCAGTGTATTCCAGCGCAATCCGAAGCCAACGTAATTCAGGTGGCGCACTCCATCAACTGACAAAGTACACGTGGCCTTCATGCCATCAATGACTCATTACGTGGTAACCGTATGTACACGATCATGCGCATTTCAATCAAATAATGCCATGTGTCCAATACAGTTGGCCCACAATCAAGTAACTGCCAGCGCAGTCTGATGTCTGCGCGGTCCAATGCAGCGCAATCCATCTTGCGTATTCCAGAATAACTAAAAAGTAGTTATTTCCAGAATACTATAAATAGAGTTTCAAGTCCTTCCTCGAGGGGATCATACATACACACAGAGATCAGAGATCATCACCAGAGATCAGGAGTTCTTGCCAAAGTGCTGCTGCAATCTTCAGAGGCTACCTTCTTCAAAGTTCACATCGTCCAAGGGATAAAGCGATCGTCATTCAGATCGGATTCCTATAGTTGTACTTTCCCAGAATTCTTGTAATCTTCTTTATAAAGTTTGTTGAAATAAAGATCAACTTTTATTTTTGCAAACAAAATGGCGACTCTGCTGGGGATAATACCGGAGGTGAAGAATATCCGAGACCTCTTTTGGTCCTGCTATAATACATTTCTGACTTTCCTTTCGGCACAGCCGTACGGATAGGAGTTCTTCTTCCTTTACCGTAGGTGAGGCCACTCTTGAAGTCATAACCCATCTTTCGGATGATATCTTTTGATTGTTGACTATAACGATGGAGTTGAAGATGCCCCGTATCATTACTTTTGCTATCATCCATATAGCTGAATTGTTGTTCCGGTCCTTTACTAAAAAGTATTGGACTCTCGCCTTTCTTACGAGCGGAAACAATCCGATATGAATCCTTCGGGTGTTCAAATGAGACTTCTGTTTGAAGAGATTGTACAACTCCCATCGTAAATGACTGATAGCTATCTAACATATCTAAATGGCACTTAGCATGATAAATGACACCAGTATACTAGAAAGTAGATGCTTTTTCATTGATTTCTACATTTGTATTTACAGAAGGACCTTTAGCCTTAGCAGGCTTGGTCAGATTGATTACAAGAGGGGGAGAAGAAGAACGTGGAGGAGGATTGGTTTTGTTACGACGGAGGTCGATAACAAGCGGCTCAGAGGAGGTGAGCTCCCTTTTATCCTTGTTATGAGATAAATCAATAACAAGTGGCTCAGAAGAGGTGAGCTGCCTTTTTTCCTTGTTACGACGTAAGTCTATAATAAGTGGCTCAGAAGAGGTGAGCTCCCTTTGATCCTGATCATCATCAGTTGGTTGCTTCTGAACTGGCAAGTGAATAGCCAATGGCTTGGATGACTGAGGACGAGAAACACGCCCTTTGACAGGAATGATGAGGGTGTCATTAGGCACTGCTTCTTGCTCTTCTTCAGTGTCCAGAGACAGGACAACCTTCATGAATTCATCCTTGTATATACGGGCATCGTTGTAGTATGCTTCGACGCCTTTGAAAGGATAAAGATCAACGACCTCCTTTTGAACCTCTCCATTGTCATCAACATATTTAAAACATTGATGGAGAGTCGAAGGGACAATGTTATGCTCATGCAGAAATGGTCTTCCCAACAGAGCATTGTAAGAACAACCATGATTGTCAATGATGTAGAAGGTAACCTTTGTGCGAAGATTGCCTATTTGGAGTTTTAGGCAAATCTTGCCCAGAGGTTCACTCCTTCCCTGGTTGAACCCGAGAATAGTGGTGATTGTACCAAAAAGACTATGTACTGGGATCTTGTCACGACCCGCACCCAATATTTGGGCATGAGCCGTGGGTACGTCCAGCCTACGCCGCGGTATCAGCGATAGAACGCTGTCTAGTCATCTCCACAATTTACAAATACAACCACACAGTTTATATTCATTTACACAAAGTAAACAATTCACAAAGAGGCCAAGTATAGTGAATTCTATAAATATCTTGGAGTGATAGATAATAAATAATATGACGAACTCCAATATCAAATTGTACTCAAACAACTTAAAAGAAAGGTAAGGTACTAGAACATCAACTCATGAGTCTAAAATGGGAAATACAACTAAAAGTCTCAGCCGAACAAGCTGTAAAAATAATGGAATAAGACTACTGAAAGCCATCTGTAGCGGCAGATCTGCATAAGCAGCCTCCAACTCGTCCTGTGCACCAAAGTCGGAATCTGCAGTGTGCTCATAATAGGTAGTGCAAAAGTCCTCTAACTCATCACCTAAAATATTGGTTATCCAGTCAGGATTGGAACAAGCACACAAGCTGAAAAACTATCCGCAACATAATAGAATCGACAGTACATGAATATATCATATGTAAAAGAAACTGAACAGTGATGTGATGGCATAGTATATCTAGAATAAAGTATGAATCGTAGAGTAATATGTCAACTGGAACGAGTATGAAAGCATAGTAACATGTCAAGTGGTAAAATAATGAAAGACAATCTATCTAAAGTGAATTGAAATACCCTTTTCGACATGTGAACGGCTAAAGGGTAAATAAGGTATACTGCACGTGTCGTGTGAAGTTGCTAGCATTCAAGATTAGACATAATGGGATAGAATGGGTAGTTCACACATCTAATGAGGTATTTCTCCTCCCGACCAGTACACATGAACCCAAATAAGTCACGAAAAGAAGCTAAACAAAAGTATAATAAATAGGGGTTCATGTTTCTCACTCGTGTGTACATCGTGTCATCCAAAACAAAAGAACATATGAATGTATACTGCACAAACCGTCAGAATTGGAAGTAGAACAGAAAGTGTACTTGCCGGTCGTCCCGAGCTGTGTGGGCGAGTCAAATGTCAATTCAGAGCTCAAGTAACCTATTGATAGATAAATATGATCAACACACAGTTCAAGAGTATAAATAAGTCTATCTTATTGATTTATTAGGTTACTAAGCTATTCCCATCTTAGTTGGCTTCTAAGTTTATAGGTTGGTAATACTGTTTTTCCCAAATGCATGTTTGTACCCTCACTTGCTACTCCCCTTTATAGTTTGTTTTCTCCTTAGATACCTACTTGAGACTCTAGTGTACCAACTGCTACCAACTATCTAGTGTATAAAGTCTGTACCTTCTTATTTCAGTCACCCTGTCTACTATTAAACTGGTCTTAGGCAAGGAGACTTCATGCCCAATGTTTCCTGGATTTTAACAAGTTATGAAGTTGAGTCCTCGATATTGTAGAGCCCAATTTCTATCTACTGTTCAGCCTTGCTGCTAACATGTGATTACTACGACTAACATAATCTAAGAAATTCTGGAAATAAACCTAAAGGAGGGACTGAGTGCTATCCTGACCTGGGGTCTGATCAAAGATAAATGTGCAGGCAGTGAACAATGCTTGGTAGGACATCTCATGTGAGCATCCTCATGTGCTGAATCCAGGAATGGTGAAAAGAGGATACCTGTACAGTTGTTACTCAAACAGCTGAATCCACCTATATGTGTCTAGTGTCCCTGTAATAGGTAGCTTAGCGGCTACTGTTCTCTTGTTCAAAGACTGTTATGGTATATTATTGGGCTAAACATAGGTTAAGTCTGTATTCGAATGCCACACACAAAGTATACTTCACCTAGGCTAGCCCATATGAGAAATGGATAGGTGCTACTTGTCACATTGGCTGAGATCAAGTTGTCTTCATGGGAATAGACTGATACACATTCGGTCATCCATCCTATTTCGAAGTTTCAGAAGGCCACCTGGTATACTTTCTGTACAATTAATCTGCAACCATCTGGACTGGTCTGAAGTACCTGTCTCGAGCACTTGGCCAATGGCCAGTACTCATACAACAATAACCCAAGTTATCGGTAGATCAATAAAAGGAAAGGGTTAAACCTGTTAGGCAGCGGACTGAACTCCCAATGAAATAGCAGGACAAAAGGATAGTGATTGATCAATCTAGGTAGGATCTTAACCTAGGACAGGGACTGCACAACTATAACACATGTAGGTTCAGTCTCATCACTGAAACCTTGCCTACTTGGTACCACTATACTCTGGATACAAATGGAATCCAGATTCCATACATATTCTCCCAATACTTGTATTGGTTTACACCCACAAACCATGAATAATTAATTATACTGATTCAAAAGTTACTATTTCTACTGCTCCATAACTATCCGTGATCTCCTTTTTCCCTCATTGGTCCTACTCTGTACTCAAGGATGCAGGGTTTACCCCTCGACTATGCAGGACACATTCAGGTGAAGGTTGTCCATATACTCTGATGTGTGGGGCAATAATTGACCTGTGGCAGTGGGCTAATGCATGGAATATGAAAAGGCTCAAAGGCCTGAACATATAAGGGATGAATGCATTTATCAGATGATACTAAGCTATCATACACAGGAATGTAACATGGGTTGCAGATCATGATAATGCAAGGAATATGGACTGAAAATAAGAATGCAACCCTCTAACCTGGATGATGGTTAGAAAAACTGAACAACTATAGGATTTCATTAACATGAAGGCAGTAGACAATGATACAAGGGGTTTAGTCTCAAGTGGACAGGACCATCAACCTGGGCCTCCCTCAAACTCATTCACTCACACATGGTCTTCACCAAGGCTTGAACAAGGCAATAAACTGCTCCACATATGAGCAGAGTATTCTTGTAGCAGGACAGATCACTAATGCATGGACCAGTAAAATTTATGAGGGCAGTACGAGTAAGGGTTGATACATTATTCTATGTACAGAACCAATACAGAGGAGAACACCTACTGATGTAGGGGAACAGAACAGGTATCCCTACTCTAGTCCTACTCGACTCCAGGAACACACTATTCTCTTAACATGGCTGATTCTGTACATATCTTCTAATGTACAACTCAATTGATACTCTTTGATCCTATATACAGGACATATATGATACTCGACTAAGGATATGAAACTATATGGAAGCATGAGCCAAAACTAAGGATTATGGGTTAGACACATAGGTTACAGGGCTCTTAGGCAAGGTGAAATGACTGAACATTTGTAATGCCAATCCTGCGTATAGGTTGACACTTCCAGTCCAGGTATTGATTGTACAATAAATGTAAGGAGCATTGCATTTATGGGTGCAACACAGTGTATTATACACGTATATGATGTTACACTGTACATGACCTATATGCAGACATCTGTTCGACACTTGGTCTTAAGTCCAAGGAGAAATATGCCACTTCTCCCATGCAAAATCAAGAAGAGGTTCACAGAACCACTAAGGAGTGTTATGGCTATCTGGGGGAAGGTTTGTGTTTGGTTCCAAGATGAACTTCAAGGTACAGGTATTTGGGTGATATAAGTCTGAAAGTCCATCTCTCAGATTTCTCCTCTGATACATAGTGGTATCTAAACTCAATATGTGAGTGGCTGAACCAAATAATTACCACTGGACTCATAACAAGGTGGGGGAAAACAGAACAGTATAACCATGGTCTGCACAACAGCATATCATCAAACCAGAGGCCCCCATCCTCATTGATCAATCAAACCAAACCAATATCATAAGGCAACACCCAATTAGATGACTGCACAGGACATGAATGAAAACAGTAAGCATACACTATATCCCAAGTTCCCTTAGCCCTATTGATCTACCAAATCAATCCCAATTCACAAGTTAACACCCCACAATGCTAACCACATACTACTCAGTCCATTCAAGGCAGGGCATGGGTTTACTGGTCTACACTTGGAGGATGGAACAATGGCAAATCATGCTGTACCAGGTTTTCAACACAGAGCAGTCTATAAGTCTATGTCGACTTGAACACCCAGGTTGCAGAATCATGCCTGGGTCGGCTTACTCGATCTCTTCACCATTTGTACCTGTTGTGACATGGTGTCAATGTCTACATATGCAGGGACATGACCCTAGGGTCTCTAATGTTGCTAAGAAGCCCCTCCCCATCTCTATACAAATACAGACCATACAGGGATACCCCTGCTTATGACACTTAGTTTCTTGTATGACCATCTGTCGAACACCTAACCTTCCACTCTTGTATTATTCTATAATCAATAGCTTGCAAGGCCTAAAAGCTCTAAAGAATTGATCACAACTTCGAAACTGTGAAGGTCAAGACATACCTGTCGAATGACTTGATTGCTTCAACTCCACTTTGAGAATTTCCTGAGGCGCGGCAGAGAAGACTAGGTTCGGCCCCAAGTCTCTAACCCCATATTTATACTAGGTTTGGGAAGATCAAGGTGATCGAGATTTAAAACCTTAGTTTCTATCCAAACAGGATTCGCAATCCATCTCCCCCTCTCCCTTTCAAATTCGATTTTAGCCGTTCGAATTTAAACTGTGGAATTTGCAGATAAGCCCTCCTATTTCAGAAAATTCGAGAAAGGTCCTCCCCTGCTATTTTTAATTACAAAAGGGTCCTAATTTATATATATATGTATATATTTAGCTTTAACTATTTAGTGACTCATGTGTATCAATTCATAATTTAACAATATTCAATAATTAGGAGAAAAATTTAGGTTAGGGGCCTACAAACCTACCCTCCTTAAAATAATTTCGTCCTCGAAATTAAAGGTAGTCACCAGTGTAAAAATTTGAACCTCAAGTCTCAAAAGATAAGGATAGCGTTCTCGTATCTCGTCTTCCCTCTTCCAAATGGATTCGCTCGAAGAATGGTGCCTCCACCAGTCGAGACTTTATAGGTGCTAACTAAGGGCTTAGATACAAAGCTATATCTAAAAGTAAAAGTTGGAGATATGAAGCTATGTCTAGTTCCAGAATTGAATAAAGCAATAGCTAAAAAGACTCAAGGATAATAGAACCTGCCGTCATATCAGGAGATGCTAGTATCTTATCGACCGCCATGGCGTATGCCCTGTCCTGCTGCTGGTGCTGGCCGAAACGCTGCTGTTGCTGTGTGGGCAGGGGTCCCCTCTGCTGCTGGGGTATCGTAGGCTTCGTCGGTACGCCCATGGCAGGAGCTGCTCTCTGTGCTGTATGAACCTGCGCCGTGGGACAATCATTCATCTGGTGTGAACTCGAACCGCAGAATAGACATACTCCAAGTCGTTTTCTGCATACCCCCCACGTATGGCCTGACTTTCGGCAGTAGCCGCAGGTGGGAGTCGTCTGTCCAGGCTGGCTCTGCTGGTTCTGTTGCGTGGTGGTGCCTCTAGCTGGAGGCTGATTCTGCTGGTGTTGGTAACGGGGTTGTGGCTGCTGCTGCTGTGCTACGGTCTTCCCCAGAGCATTGGATCGTTTTGCCGATCCGGACTGGCTGTTGCCTCCACCATAGGCGTCTCGGTCCCTCTTCTGTTTGTGCTTTATCTCCTTCTCCACGTCTTGCGCAACCTTCAAGATCTTCTCATATGTGTTGGCTTGGCTGGTGGCTACGGCTATACGGATCTCATATGATAGCCCCTTCCTGAACTTCTTGGCCTTGGCTGCAGGAGTCAAGGCGTCTGCAAATCGACTGAGTCGGAAGAACTCGGCAGAGTACTCGTCGATGGATAGGTTGTCTTGTTCGAGGCTCTCGAACTCGTTCTCCAATTCTTCGTGAGCTGCTTCAGGGTAAAACTTTGTCTTGAATAGTTCTTTGAATTCCTCCCATGTCACATCCGGCACTGTGAATCGGGGCTCATCCCTGTACCACGTACAGGCGATGTCATAGAGCTGCATGCTCGCATTATCAACCTTCTGGTCTTCGGGGATTCGGGCCCTCCGGAGGTTGCGGTCCATATTCTCCAACTAGTCATCGGCGTAGAGAATTCCCTCTGTACCCTTGAATTCCCAGGGCCTGAGATCTGTAAAGTTTTTGGAGGTGCCGGGGCGCAGTGGAGGAGCCTCCCTGGCCTGAAGAGCCTCACGAAAGACGTCAGCCTGTCGGTTTTGGGAGTTCATGAGACGATCCCGATGAGGGCAACATTGTCCAGTGCAGGAGGTGGTGGGGACAGGGCTGGTGCCGGATACGGAAATGGTGCTGGCTGCTGGAAAGGTACAGGCTGGTGGAAAGGTACTGGTGGGGGAATCGGCGAAGTGAACTGCGGAGGTGGCGGAATATCATCACGACGAAATCTCGTAGCCTGCGGCTGGGGAGTCTCGCCTAAGTAGGTGAAGTGACCTCCGTGAGTCGGTGGGGTTCCATTCGTGGAGGGCCCACCAACATTTGCTGGGGTGTTCGGGTGAGCGGGGTTCCTGCCTTGATCCATCTAACTGTCATAAAGTAAAATCGTTAGTTGGTACGAAGATTCAAACAGGATGCAGATCAAAGGAATAATTGAGATCAAATGTAGAATTCAATAACGACGTTAACATGTGGAGATGGTCCTTAAAGTTTACTCCTACTCGCAGGCCTGTAGTAGTACATCTAAGTTGAGTACTACCACAAGTTTTGCCGTGTTTTGCAAAATCGGACCTGCATGGGCCACCATAAAAACGTGTCACGACCCCACCCAATATTTGGGCATGAGCCGTGGGTACGTCCAGCCTACGCCGCGGTATCGGCGGTAGAACGCTGTCTAGTCATCTCCACAGTTTTCAAATACAACCACGCAGTTTATATTCATTTACACAAAGTAAACAATTCACAAAGAGGCCAAGTATAGTGAATTCTATAAATATCTTGGAGTGATAGATAATAAATAATATGACGAACTCCAATATCAAATTGTACTCAATGTCACAACTCAAAAGAAAGGTAAGGTACTAGAACATCAACTCATGAGTCTAAAATGGAAAATACAACTAAAAGTCTCAGCCGAACAAGCTGTAAAAATAATGGAATAAGACTACTGAAAGCCATCTGTAGCGGCAGATCTGCATAAGCAGCCTCCAACTCGTCCTGTGCACCAAAGTCGGGATCTGCAGTTGTAAAACCCGTAACTTTTAGTTTAATTATTTTGAATAACTTGAATGAGATAATTCTAGAAATTCAATTTTTGTTAAATTTTCTAATTGAATGTTGGTTAGATTAATATTCTGATAGAAAATTATTTTCAAAATAATGAACTTGGATTTTTGTCTGGCCCAGACCCGAACCTAAATTTTGAACCTAAAAATATTTTTAAATTAATGTTAGGAGTTGATAAATTTTAGTTACAACTTTTCTTAAGGAAAAGGATATTTAAATTTTTGTTTCTTTAGCCATGGTTTAGAGCCCATCATATAAAGTCCAAACCAATAGTATATCCCCAACAACCCATTAAGCCATGTAGCCCAAATCCAAATACTCACATAAACCCAATAGCCCATTAAGCTTATATTTTCTTTACTCTCTCATTTACAACCCATTAAACCATTAGTTGATAATCCACTTAGCTCTGAAGAGAAACCATTCTCTTCATTTTCCCTCTGTTGAAAATCGATGGCCATCGGTTTTGGCCGCTCCCCAACCGCCGGCTCATCCTTTCCCCTTCCGTAACCGCCGTCGACCCTTCAAGATCAGGTAACCCCCTCTTCTCCTCTCCTATTTAACCCTCTCCCATCCTTCCATTCACCATCACCAACAAACTCCCAAAAAAAAAAAATCCCCAAACCTCCGTGCCCTAATCTGGTGACCGACCAGAGCTCTGTTGGCCGAGCCACTGCTAGGCGGAGCATCCCGAGCGGGCGACCTAGCTGCCGTCCCCTTGACCCAGCGCCACATTCCGGCCATTTCGTGGAGCCCAGCCGTCGGATCCGCCCCGCGCGGCCAAGCCAGCGCCGGCTCACCGCGGGTTCGCCTCCGCGCGCGCCCCTCCGGCCGTGCGAGCCCCTCTGCGCCGCCGTCGAGTCACTCCCCGGCGACCCGATCTCCTCCAGCGGCTTTTTGCCGAACCCCCGAGCTCCGGCGCCACCCGCGAGTCTTTGGCTCCTTTTCGGGACGTTTCCCCGTTCTCTGGTGCTGTTTTCGTAGGATCCGCTCCTAGGCGTGGCCGTGCCCTCTGTCAGTGTTTCGAGTCGGAGGCATCACTTCGGATTCCTTCGTTTTTCGGTAACTTCTGTTAGTCCCATAGTTCTCTTAGTCTGTGATGAAATCTGGTCCAGGAATTTTCTTCGGAAAATTCGGGTTTTAGGCTACGTTTCTGGTTTCGGACAGTTGTCCTCTGACTTTTGGGTTCTGTGATTTTACGCGAACTCTTTGGAAAGAGTTCTGTGGGTTCGTTTGGAAATTATTGGTTTTCCGAAAATATTTTGGATGCTGTGGTTTAGCCAATATTAATTGGATTATGGTTCTGTTGGTTTTCTTAGTATTTTGTTATGTGGGAATTCCTTAATTCATGTTGGCTCGGGAAATTCCTTAGTATCTGTGGACTTGGGAATTTTGTATATGTTGGTTTGAGATTATTTTTCAGGAAAATCGACGCGTTTCCCAGTTTTGGGTTATCCCGAAAATAGAGGGAATGCTGCCAAAATTTTTATAAAATTTGATTATATGATTTTAAAACAATTTTCGGAAATGATATTATTTTAGGGCGACGACCTTATTGGTCAGTGGGCCCCAGTGAAATGCAAACGCACCGGTCTGTCCGGACGTTGAGGCAGAATAGCTGTAAATGAAGATTGGACCAGTTCTGAGACTCATTCTATTTTATTCTTAAATTAGAATTATTAGTTATTATTATTATGTAAATTTTGTAGGACTAACAGTTTCTTTCTCTTATTTTAATTCATGGAAATGTAAGAGCATAAGCTCATTTGTTTATTTTTTTTGTAAATTGTAATAAGTAGGAATTAGCTGTGGATTTTTCTGGGATTGTGAATATGTAGGATTAATTAATATTAATTAGTTAGAAATTCACGATTTTCTCATTTAAAGAAAAGAAAATGTATTTATATATAATTATAAAAATACAAAAAATTTCCCAATAAATTGATAAAAAAGTTTTTCGAAATAAAATATAAATTTAGATTTCCTTAATTGTAACGCACTAGAAAAACGTGTTTTTGATTGTGTTGGTTAATACAAGATTAAAATTGGCTAGGAGACAAAATCTAGAGATTGTAACTAGATAATTCTAGAGTTGTGGTTTCTGAGACAAAATTTCCGGAATGTAGGACTTCAAAGAAGAGTGTGACTATTCAAATTATGAAGTACAAATCTCGTCCAACTTGGGAAATTTAAGGCAAGTACATTTATGTTGATTACAATTATTTAATAATCACTTCACTGCAATTTTAAATCACTGTTCAAACACGAACTCTTTCGGGAGTATTGATTGTACTGTTGGGGACTGGGGGAGTAGAGTAGTGGATATGACCAAATCCAAAATTAGGATAACTGACTGTATTAGCTTTTCCCTCTTCACACGGGGACAAGCCATACCGTATCGCTAGGATACTACTGTAACCCAATCCGGTCATATTCATTACCTATTCACAACACTGTACTGTAGAATTTTAAAAACTGTTTCATCTTCAAACTATTTAAAAGTGCATGATTTTATTGTTAAATTAATTGTCAAGATTAGCATAAATTGTACTTTGCTCCTTTCCTGACTGGATCCCCGTAGGTACTACTGATGACCTGGAGATGCTGATCAATACCTACTATGATCCTGATATGTACCCGACGGTACTTCCACCTGACGAGGATGTTGTGGCATCACCATAGATGCTACTTTTGTTTGGGAGTTTATTTGTTTTATGTTATTTCAAGTTTATGAACTCTTGTAACAGAACAAGTTTTAAATTATCGTTTAAAATAAATATTGTGGCAAATTTAGTTTCAAATGTTGTTGATCACCTGCATATGGATTACAGCTTACTGCCGCCGTCTCATCAACGGTGCAGGCTGGGCATGATCCGATTCGACCGAAGTATTTGGGGACCGGGTCGTGACATATTTTTAGTGGTGGCCCATGCAGGTCGATCAATCAACAACTTAGGAAAACCTAGGAAACAGTTAGAACACTAGAACATCAAATTGCCACAACTAGGACCGATATATATGTTAAATATTTTTTTGTTTGACTATTGACGGGTAGGCTACCTTGTTTATGTTTTTATCCTAAACCTTCCAGAGTATGGCCACTGACAAAACCAACCCTGCTGGCGATGGGATGTCAACACCTGATCAAACCCCACCGCCTCAACCAAGTTCGGGTTTTACACCCCATCCGTTGAATGCACCTCGTGGGTTGTTTGCTGCTTCAACGGTGGATCCATCATCTTCTCAGACGGAGATACAACCCCCTGTGGTTTCGCCCACTCCAGCTGCCCCACCGGTGCCTGTGGACCCCACTGACCTCATAGGTCTGCTAAGAGGAGTGCTAGAAGCCCAGAGAACTCAAGCTGAAGCTCATCGCGAGCAGACGGCCATTATGAGAGAAGGCATGGAGAATGCCCATAGCATGGCAATGGCTGCATTGGAAAGAGGAGACGCAGCTCATCAGGAACCAAGGCCTGCCAAGGTATAACATAAATTTAAGGATTAATTTATATTAAGGCCATTTAATTAATGGGAATCATATTGCCAAGGTGGGCGATATTGAGAGCTTCAAGAAGCAGAACCCTCGACCCTTCAAGGGAACCGAGGGAATCGTCTATGCTGATGAATGGCTCGATAATATGGAGCGTCTTCTAAGCGTTGCTCGGCTTCCAGAAGACCTCAAGGCTGAAGCAGTGGGACTCCAACTGCAAAATGTAGCAAGCACCTGGTATCGGAATGAACCCCGACTCCAGGATAGGCAGGTTGACTGGGACACCTTCAAGAGGTTGTTCAAGAGGAAGTTCTTCCCAACTTCAGAGTTGCGGAGATGGAGCGACAATTCCAGAACCTAAAGCAGGGCAACATGACTTTGGGAGAGTATGCTGCTGAATTCGGCCAGCTCGACCGATTTGCCAAGAACCTGGTGGCTGATCCTGACGATCGTGCTGAAAGGTTTAGATATGGACTAAGAGAAGAGATCCGCACCCATGTGATCTCAGGCGGTGCTAAGACTTATGAAAAGATCCTGGAGCGAGCTCAAGACATAGAAAAGAGCCAACCTGCCCGCTCGAAGAGAGATTATCCTAGAACTAACAACTTCCAGGGTAATCAGAAGAAGCCCAACAACAATAATAACAACAGCAACAACAACAACCGTCCTCCTTACCAGCAGGCAAGGAACAATGACAATGCGCCTCAGAGACAGATCCCCGTCTGCGACTTTTGCAAGAGGCCGGGACATCTGGCAAACATCTGCAGGAAGAGGCTAGGGCATTGCCTAGTATGTGGGTCTTCCCCATCAAGTGAGGGACTGCCCTTTGTCGACTAACTGGACTGGAGCAACTCCGCAGAAAGGACCTCTGCCCACTCAGCAACAACAGTTTGGACAACATCAACAGAAGACGGGGCGAGTTTTTGCCCTGACAGCAGAGGAACCAGAGCCAGCTCAGGAACCTGTAGCAGATGTCATATCAGGTTCTATCTATGTGCATTCCTACCCTGCCTTAGCTTTATTTGATTCAGGAGCATCACATAGTTTCATAGCCACCAAATTCATATCTGCACACCATATAGTTACTGGCTTTAGCAAGAAGATCTGTAGAGTTATGACTGGAGGAGGACCCCTTCCTATTACTGAAATCTGTGAATGCCCTATCACCATAGCTGGCCATAACTTTATAGCACCATTGTTTGTCATGCCCTTACCTAACTATGATGTAGTCCTAGGGATGGACTGGTTAAGTAAGCAGCATGCACTGATAGACTGTCATCGAGGATGTGTAGTCTTCAGTCCACCTGGAGAACCGGAGTTTGAAATCTCTCGAACCCCGAAGGATATGGAGTGTGTTACTTACACTTCTATCACAGAAGAATCCGGACCTCCCCATCCTATCATAGCAGAATTTATGGATGTTTTCCCTGATAGTCTTCCCGGGTTACCCCCAGACCGAGACATAGAGTTCACCATTGACCTAGTCCCAGGTTCTTCCTCTATTTCTAAGGGATGCTACAGAGTCAATCCGAAGGAGGCCAAGGAGATGAAAGATCAGATCAATAAACTGAAGGCTCTGGGATTCATTCGAGACGGAGCTTCACCCTGGGGAGCACCAGTCTTGTTTGTTCCCAAAAAGGACGAAACTGTGAGGATGTGCATCGACTACCGGACATTGAACAATATCACAATCAAGAACAAGTACCCTTTGCCCCGGATCGACGACCTGTTTGACCAACTCAGTGGAGCCAAGGTGTTCTCGAAGATTGATCTCAGGTCTGGCTACCATCAGATCAAGGTCAGGAAGGAGGACATTCCCAAGACGGCGTTCAACACCAAGTATGGGCAGTTTGAATTTTGGTCATGTCGTTTGGACTGACAAATGCTCCTGCTGTATTCATGAACCTTATGAACAAGGTTTTCCATGAATACTTAGATCAATTTGTTGTTGTCTTCATTGATGACATTTTGATCTATTCAAAGACTGAAGAGGAGCATGAGGAGCACCTCAGGAAGGTTCTGGGAACTTTGAGGAAAGAGAAGTTATATGGTAAGCTATCCAAATGTGAATTCTTTCTAGACAAGGTGGATTTTCTTGGCCATGTTGTCACAGGAGAAGGAATTTTGGTGATCCTAAGAAGATAGCTGCTGTGGAGAAGTGGTCTACCCCAAGCTCAGTTGCTGAGATCAGAAGTTTCTTGGGCTTGGCTGGCTACTACCGGAAGTTCGTGAAGGACTTTGCTAGAATTGCCGAGCCGATGACGAAGCTGACTCGGAAGAATGAAGAATTCATCTGGACGAAAGATTGCCAGGCTGCATTTGAGGAGCTGAAGAAGAGGCTTACCACTGCACCAATCCTTGCGCTACCCGCAGGATCCGATGGTTTTACAATCTACAGCGATGCCTCTGGAAAAGGACTGGGATGTGTTCTTCAACAGAATGGGAAAGTGATTGCTTACGCATCTAGGCAATTACGGAACCATGAGAAGAATTATCCTACACATGACCTGGAGTTGGCGGCAGTTATCTTTGCGTTGAAGCTATAGAAGCACTATTTGTATGGAGAGAGAGTGGAGATATACACAGACCACAAAAGTCTGAAGTATGTTTTCACTCAGAAAGAGTTGAACATGAGGCAAAGAAGATGGCTGGAGTTAATGAAGGACTTTGACATCGACCTACAATACCACCCAGGTAAGGCTAATGTGGTCGCTGATGCACTTAGTCGATACCCAGTGGCGATGTTCTTGACCAAGGAGCGGCATCTACTAGAGGACATCGAGAAGCTTGGATTAGAGATCATATTACCTGGAGATAGAAGGATGGAGCTGGATGCTGATTCAGTACTGATGAAGTTGCAAGTGAGCTCGTATCTGATGGACAAGATCAAGGAGACTCAGTTTCAAGACGAGGCACTTTGCAAACTGAGAGATCAAGTGTTGGCGGGAACACTTGAGGGTTTCTCAATCGCCAGTGATGGAGCTTTGAAGAATGGTACGAGGCTTTGTGTACCATCTGGCAAACTGAAGAACGAGCTGATGAAGGAAGCACATCAGTCGCAGTATTCTATACATCCTGGAGCTAATAAGATGTATCGGGATATGCGCACTATTGTTTGGTGGTATGGAATGAAGAAAGATGTGTCCAGATTCGTGGCGAGATGTTTGATCTGTCAGCAAGTAAAGGCTAGTAGACAGAGACCCGCAGGACTTCTACAACCACTGGACATTCCGGAGTGGAAGTGGGAGCACATCACAATGGATTTCGTGTCAGGTTTGCCTCGTTCCCAAGGAGGGAAGGATGCCATCTGGGTTATAGTGGACCGACTAACCAAGTCAGCTCATTGTATTCCCTTCAAGGTTGGTTTATCCACCGAGAAGTTGGCGGCACTATACATGCGACACATCTACCGGATTCATGGAGTATCGGTAAGCATTGTATCTGACCGAAACACTCGTTTTACCTCTCACTTTTGGAAAAGTTTGCATGACAGCCTGGGGACATAGTTGAAGTTCAGCACTGCCTATCACCCTCAGACAGATGGTCAATCAGAGAGGACGATTCAAACTGGAGGATATGCTGAGATCGTGTGTCTTGGAGTTCGGAGGATCGTGGGAAGACCATTTGTACTTGGTAGAGTTTTCTTATAATAACAGCTACCAAGCCAGCATTGGTATGACCCCATTTGAGGCTCTATATGGACGTCGTTGCCGTACACCATTGGCATGGGACGACGTAGGAGAAAGAGTACTGCTGGGCCCAGAGATGGTGACTGACGTAGCAGAGAAGGTGAAGATAATCAGAGACAAGCTCAGAATTGCCCAGGACAGACAGAAGCATTGGGCAGACAGCAGTCGTCGACCACTACAGTTTGAAGGAGATAAAGTCTTTGTGAAGATTTCTCCTACCAGAGGTACAATCAGATTTGGCAGAGCTGGGAAGTTGAGTCCCAGGTACATTACCATTTGAAGTTCTGAGCCGGATTGGAGAAGTGGCGTATAGGTTAGCTCTACCAGCTAATCTAGAGGACGTGCACAACGTCTTCCACGTCTCACAACTTAGAGGCTACGTCCCAGATGAGAATCACATCTTAGACCACTCAGAGCTGGAGATTGGACCGAGCCTCACTATGCCTGAGAAGCCAGTGGCGATTTTAGACCAAGGCGAGAAGAGGACCAGGACCTCGGTGACTCCGATAGTTCGGGTAATGTGGAGGCATGATTCCCCAGGCGAGTCTACCTGGGAACGAGAGGATGAGATGCGGGAGAAGTACCCGTATTTATTGAGATCTGAGGTAATTCCTAACCTTATCTTTTTAAATTTCGAGGACGAAATTTTCTAAGGAGGGAAGGTTGTGAAACCCGTAACTTTTAGTTTAATTATTTTGAATAACTTGAATGAGATAATTCTAGAAATTCAATTTTTGTTAAATTTTCTAATTAAATGTTGGTTAGATTAATATTCTGATAGAAAATTATTTTCAAAATAATGAACTTGGATTTTTGTCTGGCCCAGACCCGAACCCAAATTTTGAACCTAAAAATATTTTTAAATTAATGTTAGGAGTTAATAAATTTTAGTTACAACTTTTCTTAAGGAAAAGGATATTTAAATTTTTGTTTCTTTAGCCATGGTTTAGAGCCCATCATATAAAGTCCAAACCAATAGTATATCCCCAACAACCCATTAAGCCATGTAGCCCAAATCCAAATACTCACATAAACCCAATAGCCCATTAAGCTTATATTTTCTTTACTCTCTCATTTACAACCCATTAAACCATTAGTTGATAACCCACTTAGCTCTGAAGAGAAACCATTTCTTCATTTTCCCTCTGTTGAAAACCGATGGCCATCGGTTTTGGCCGCTCCCCGCCGGCTCATCCTTTCCCCTTCCGTAACCGCCGTCGACCCTTCAAGATCTGGTAACCCCCTCTTCTCCTCTCCTATTTAACCCTCTCCTTCCTCCTCATTCCCATCACCAACAAACTCCCAAAAAAAAAAATCTCCAAACCTCCGTGCCCTAATCTGGTGACCGACCCGAGCTCTGTTGGCCGAGCCACTGCTAGGCGGAGCATCCCGAGCGGGCGACCTAGCCGTCCCCTTGACCCAGCGCCACATTCCGGCCATTCTGCGAAGCCCAGCCGTCGGATCCGCCCCGCGCGGCCAAGCCAGCGCCGGCTCACCGCGGGTTCACCTCCGCGCGCGCCCCTTCGGCCGTGCGTGCCCCTCTGCGCCGCCGTCGAGTCACTCCCCGGCGACCCGATCTCCTCCAGCGGCTTTTTGCCGAACCCCCGAGCTCCGGCGCCACCCCGAGTCTTTGGCTCCTTTTCGGGACGTTTCCCCGTTCTCTGGTGCTGTTTTCGTAGGATCCGCTCCTAGGCGTGGTCGTGCACTCTGTCAGTGTTCCGAGTCTGAGGCATCACTTTGGATTCCTTCGTTTTTCGGTAACTTCTGTTAGTCCCATAGTTCTCTTAGTCTGTGATGAAATCTGGTCCAGGAATTTTCTTCGAAAAATTCGGGTTTTCGGCTACGTTTCTGGTTTCGGACAGTTGTCCTCTGACTTTTGGGTTCTGTGATTTTACGCGAACTCTTTGGAAAGAGTTCTGTGGGTTCGTTTGGAAATTATTGGTTTTCCGAAAATATTTCGGATGCTGTGGTTTAGCCAATATTAATTGGATTATGGTTCTGTTGGTTTTCTTAGTATTTTGTTATGTGGGAATTCCTTAATTCATGTTGGCTCGGGAAATTCCTTAGTATCTGTGGACTTGGGAATTTTGTATATGTTGGTTTGAGATTATTTTTCAGGAAAATTGACGCGTTTCCCAGTTTTGGGTTATCCCGAAAAGAGGGAATGCTGCCAAATTTTTTATAAAAATTTGATTATATGATTTTAAAACAATTTTCGGAAATGATATTATTTTAGGGCGACGACCTTATTGGTCAGTGGGCCCCCAGTGAAATGCAAACGCACCGGTCTGTCCGGACGTTGAGGCAGAATAGCTGTAAATGAAGATTGGACCAGTTCTGAGACTCATTCTATTTTATTCTTAAATTAGAATTATTAGTTATTATTATTATGTAAATTTTGTAGGACTAACAGTTTTTTCTCTTATTTTAATTCATGGAAATGTAAGAGCATAAGCTCATTTGTTTATTTTTTGTAAATTGTAATAAGTAGGAATTAGCTGTAGATTTTTCTGAGATTGTGAATACGTAGGATTAATTAATATTAATTAGTTAGAAATTCACGATTTTCTCATTTAAAGAAAAGAAAATGTATTTATATATAAAATAAAAATACAAAAAATTTCCCAATAAATTGATAAAAATAAGTTTTTCGAAATAAAATATAAATTTAGATTTCCTTAATTGTAACGCACTAGAAAAATGTGTTTTTGATTGTGTTGGTTAATACAAGATTAAAATTGGCTAGGAGACAAAATCTAGAGATTGTAACTAGATAATTCTAGAGTTGTGGTTTCTGAGACAAAATTTCCGGAATGTAGGACTTCAAAGAAGAGTGTGACTATTCAAATTCTGAAGTACAAATCTCGTCCAACTTGGAAATTTAAGGCAAGTACATTTATGTTGATTACAATTATTTAATAATCACTTCACTGCAATTTTAAATCACTGTTCAAACACGAACTCTTTCTGGAGTATTGATTGTACTGTTGGGGACTGGGAGAGTAGAGTAGTGGATATGACCAAATCCAAAATTAGGATAACTGACTGTATTAGCTTTCCCCTCTTCACACGGGGACAAGCCATACCGTATCGCTAGGATACTACTGTAACCCAATTCGGTCATATTCATTACCTATTCACAACATTGTACTGTAGAATTTTAAAAACTGTTTCATCTTCAAACTATTTAAAAGTGCATGATTTTATTGTTAAATTAATTGTCAAGATTAGCATAAATTGTACTTTGCTCCTTTCCTGACTGGATCCCCGTAGGTACTACTGATGACCTGGAGATGCTGATCAATACCTACTATGATCCTGATATGTACCCGGCGGTACTTCCACCTGACGAGAATGTTGTGGCATCACTATAGATGCTACTTTTGTTTGGGAGTTTATTTGTTTTATGTTATTTCAAGTTTATGAACTCTTGTAACAGAACAAGTTTTAAATTATCGTTTAAAATAAATGTTGTGGCAAATTTAGTTTCAAATGTTGTTGATCACCTGCATATGGATTACAGCTTACTGTCGCCGTCTCATCAACGGTGCAGGCTGGGCATGATCCGATTCGACCCAAGTATTTGGGGACCGGGTCGTGACAGCAGTGTGCTCATAATAGGTAGTGCAAAAGTCCTCTAACTCATCACCTAAAATGTTGGTTATCCAGTCAGGATTGGAACAAGCACACAAGCTGAAAAACTATCCGCAACATAATAGGATCGACAGTACATGAATATCATATGTAAAAGAAACTGAACAGTGATGTGATGGCATAGTATATCTAGAATAAAGTATGAATCGTAGAGTAATATGTCAACTGGAACGAGTATGAAAGCATAGTGACATGTCAAGTGGTAAAATAATGAAAGACAATCTATCTAAAGTGAATTGAAATACCCTTTTCGACATGTGAACGACTAAGGGGTAAATAAGGCATACTGCACGTGTCGTGTGCAGTTGCTAGCATTCAAGATTAGACATGATGGGATAGAATGGGTAGTTCACACATCTAATGAGGTATTTCCCCTCCCGACCAGTACTCATGAACCCAAATAAGTCACGAAAAGAAGCTAAACAAATATAATAAATAGGGGTTCATGTTTCTCACTCGTGTGTACATCGTGTCATCCAAAACAAAAGAACATATGAATGTATACTGCACAAACCGTCAGAATTAGAAGTAGAACAGAAAGTGTACTTGCATGTCGTCCCGAGCTGTGTGGGCGAGTCAAATGTCAATTCAGAGCTCAAGTAACCTATTGATAGATAAATATGATCAACACACAGTTCAAGAGTATAAATAAGTCTATCTTATTGATTTATTAGGTTACTAAGCTATTCCCATCTTAGTTGGCTTCTAAGTTTATAGGTTGGTAATACTGTTTTTCCCAAATGCATGTTTGTACCCTCACTTGCTACTCCCCTTTATAGTTTGTTTTCTCCTTAGATACCTACTTGAGACTCTAGTGTACCAACGCTACCAACTATCTAGTTGTTATGACCTAACCAAAAATTTTCTAATAATTACACTAATGACAATGATAATAAATATTTCCTTATTTTATTATTTTATTATTATTATTAAACTTGCATGGAAAATCCTTAGACAAATTTTGAAATTGCATATTTGGATGGACACCTCACATGACTAGGTGTCAAGTTATTAGCTAAGTGGCATTCCTCCATGCCACATGGTTTAGTGCATGGAGAGAAGCTTCTATCTAAAGCCACCTCACCCTTCCCTCTCCATTATATACATTTTTCTCTCTCCCTCTCATTTCTTCTCATCCTCCTTCTCCATACCATCTCCTCCACCCCTCCTTCCTATTCCTCTTGTGCTGCTGCTACTGCTGTGGTTGCTGCCATCGCCGGCCACCCGCTGCCATCGACCGTCGGACACCACCTCCTCCTTCAACTCCTCTTCTTCCACTCTCAAAAATCTAAGGAATTTGTGGAGTAATTCTAGCTCCAACCAAGAAACCAAGGCAAGTCCTCCCCTACCTATATTAATTACATATAATTTCTAATGTAGTTGTTGAAGCTATAGCACAAGTATTACACCCAAGTAATGTAAATCTGGAATTTTTCCTGCACAGTTTTATTGTGAGACTGTTTTGACCTAATAAAATTTGCTAAAATAAAAATATGTCTAAACGAGTTATCTAGGAAATTCGACGCCGTTTCCGAAAACATATAATATGATGGTATTATGATTTATGTACTAGGAGCTACAGGCCGTGTAACATGGATGGAAAGTTCTGGAACCATATTCTGGAATTTATTTTACAGTATTTTTCGGATCAGTTTTGATCTAGCAGACGTTATTAAAATTGAAATATGTCTGAACGAGAATCGAAGAGGACTCGATAAGCTTTCCGATGATATATTATATGATAGGGTTTGAATTTATATGATAGAAGTTAAGGGTCGTACAACATAGGTGTACAATTCTGGAATTGAATCAGGAATCCAGTATACACATAATTTTGTATGACAGATTTGACCTATTAAACCCTGTCAAAATGAAAATATATGAACAGAAATCGAAGAGGATTCGATAAGCTTTTCAGCGGTATATAATATGATAGTATCTAGATGTATATATTAGGAATTATTAACCGTACAATATCATCATCGAAACCTGGAAATAATTTCTGTAATTTAAGGAGACAACAGCTTTGTATCCTAATTTTGACCTATTAAAATTTATCAAATCCAAAATGTATAAACACGTGTTTCATAGAAAATTTGATAAGCTTTCCAACGATATATAATATGATGGTATTCAGATTTATATGATATAAGTTATGCTATTTGCAAGTAGATGATACATGTTTGAAATTCTGGACAACTTAGTTTTATGTTTTTATAAATTCATATCTACTATATTGACTGCATGTGACCGGTGTGAGGGTTGCTCTACCGAAGGGTCGGCGTACCCATTTATTATCATATTTGTCCATTGAAAATTTTTGGAATTAACAAATACAAAGGAGACTCTGCCGAAATTTTTGAGAAATTTCAGAGTGAGCCATTTTAGAAATGTCGAAATGGTCGAAATGATTAAACCCTAGTTCCTGATTTTATCAAAGTTTCTAATACAAACATAACCCTGAAATCCTTGAAAATGTTGCCTTAGGCGCACAAATTCTAGTTTGACATTTTTCCGCTAAGACGGAATCTCCTGCTTAACTTTATTCTCGTTTAATGTGTGTTCTCTATCACACGAAAAACGAGATACAAAATTGAAATGTACTTTAACTAAGTTACATTTTGGTAAGAATTGCATTTGGGATGGGGAGAAAACTTTGGATCACACCTTCGAAATCTTTGCAATATTATATTTTACAAAACTGATCAGTTCCTGTTACCGGCACTCGTATGGCCATACGGGTCTGTCGGGGTGAGGCTTAGCTCACTTCCTGTTGTTCCTGTTTCCTGTTTTCCATTGGATTCCGAATTCCCGAATTCGGCCCTGTAATATCCAATATAGCCTGCTCCGATATTCTTGAAAAAATTCAAGTCATACGACAATTGTTATAACACTTGATTCCGATAACTCGGAAAATCACTCATGTGTTATCCTGATTATATCACATCAATATGTGATCCTGATACTAATGGGACGGATAAATCTAAGCACCGCCCATTAAGTATAAACCTGATCCCGGGTAAATGGGATTATTGTTGAGAAAATAGAAGTTGTGTGATCCAGAAGTGTTTCTCTAAATATTGTATTTTATACATGATTTGTCAGAGTTTTACACATGATTTGTCAGAGTTTTACACATTTATACATGACACCTAAATTCCTTTGGAAACAGATGCAAACACTATAAGAAATAATTATCAGTAAATACTTTAAAATTTTTCTTTCTCCGGTTCAATTTCAAAATTTTATCATCTTACTTTATCTTCCTTACTCCTTTGACTGAGGACTTGCTCGTCGTATTGACGACCTAGTTTTATTCACTAGATTTGTAGACATATTTCCAAGGAACTGCTACAACAAGTTGAAAGAAAGCTGGAGAACAATAACGAGATTTTACTTTTGACGGCAATTATGTTGAAATCAGAATACTCTCTATTTCATTAATTCAGGTATACTTTTATATTTGGGTTAATTGTTACACTGGGTAGAGTAGTTCATCTTCCTATTTATAGCTTAGAATGTCCCTTGTAGAATAATATTGATTTTTTTATACAAGATTATGACCTGTGATAACCTATCCTAGAGCCTTACAGGCGACAATCGCGAATACGGGTACTGGAGTATTCATATGTCGCGTAGCCTGGGGATGGTGTCACATACTCGGCTTGCTGTATTTTGGGAGCGGGGCGTGACACGTCTTTTTAGTGGTGGCCCATGCAGGTCTCGAAAATAAAGAACCTAGGATAGGATGCAGGTGTTGATTTGGATTCATTTATGGTAAAGACAATATTGAATGTCTTGAAGTTGTCGGATAATCAAGAATGACGTTTGGCATGTTCAGATCACATGAAAATAAGGAGATTCAAACTTGATGAGTTACATTTTCGACTGAAAGTTTTCGAAAGATAGAAAATGAATTAATACAAGAATAATTTTGAGTCTAGCTGGCTTCTTTTATAACAAAGGATCGAGGTACAGACTGAAGTTCTAATGTATTTAGCTTGGTGAGTTATATGGTGGTAAAAGATTGATTGATTTTCTAAGAAGGGATTGGATGATATAAGATAAAATACTTGAGCATTTGAATAAAATTATTGGTTTAATTTGGCCTAAGCATATTAATGTTATATGGATAATATTGATGGATAAACATCTCGTTTGAGAAATTGAAGAACTATAGGATAAGAAATTTTCCAATATAGTTAAGAATCCTAAATTGAGATTGTTATTATGATGTGGATGATATTCGGTTAGAATCAAAGTATAGTCATGATATGAAATATAGATCAAGTAATTCAAAGATTATTTGACAAGTATCTTTGTTAGAATGGCCTAGTAGAGGGTTGTAGAAAATTTCTTGAGGTTCTCGAGTTTGACGACATCAGTAAACCTGTGATTGGATATATCTAGAACTATTATATAGAATATGATGATAGTAAGAAAAGAAGGACCATGTAGCAAATAGCCGATAATGATTTAAGATTTTGGAATGAATATAATGTTTTTTGGAGATTAGCATTATAAATATGGCTTGGAAGGATTATTTGGTAAGCTAATATTAGCAATATCTTGCTTATGGTATAGACATAATAGATATTATATTGTATAGGCTTATTGAATGTAGTGTAACTCCTTGATATTTTGATTTTATTATTCTTAAATCCCGACTCGTCCCATCTTCTTGGCAGATTCTTCTATATCTATTTTCTAAATTCCTAACCTGCTTGAAATTTTTCTCTCCTTATTTCATTCTTATCTTATTAATTTAGAATCCTAAATTATCCTTGTTTCTCCATCAATTTATTTTTTAACAGTATTTTTGATTTCAGTAAGTGTTCTCCTTCTAAATATCCTATAGGCATTACTTATTAATTATTCACTGGATTTCTTGTAAAACAATATTTTCATTGGAATAATTGTGGTTGAATTCCCTGTGAAGGAATATTTATTTATTTTATGCCCAATTAATATAATTTTTAAGGGTCCCTTGTTGGAATTGTTTTGATGATCAAGAATTGTTCTTGAAGGATTAAGATAATATTATATAGGATTTGGGATAGTGAAACGGATGGCCTGGAATTTTTTTTTAATTATATGGATCGTGTATGGAATGTTATTAGAATTGAATGTGATTGAATTTTTGAATTGCGTAAGAAGACTCGATGGTGAGATTACAAGATTGTACGATCGAAAGTTTGAATTAGAGAATGTGAGAATTATATTGCTCAATACTCTGAGATACACAAAAGTTGATTTGTTCTTGAGTATGGATGAGTAAATTTTGCATCAGATTCAAAAGATAGCATTTGGTTGAACTAATTCGAATTAGTAAATGGATGTTTCCTCGGGTATACAAATATTTGATGATATTGAGGTATATCGAAATTAATAAACGTCGACTCAAGGATATTCTGTTTGGATGAACAATGAGTTTATTGTATAGTGAATCATCAAGTTTTGTTATCTCGATTGATGCTAATTTGTGGACTATTGGTGGATCGAATGATAATATATAAGTTACAGATGACTTGATTGAAGTGACCATGAGTATAAATAAATGGATATTAGTTGAACTCAACTTGATAAATTCTTGGTGATTGATCATGGATTATGAGTGACAAAATTGCTAACTTAGAGAAATCTAGAGTCGATATATCTTGGATGAAATTAATATGTAAGATGAAGTGATTGGTAACCACGAAATTTTTTCTGACTTGTGGATTGATATTAAGTTGGTTTGAAGATAAAAGTAAAACTAAATGCATGAATCGAGGGACGAGCAAGATTGAAATTGAAAGTAAATTATGATTGGAGAAATTATGTTACATATATAACTTATGATTGGTGACTTAGAACAACTTTTTGGATTGGTGACTGAGGTGTGAAGATTTTGATATCTCTATATTACTCACTATTTGTGGATTCAATTTCCAAATAGGATGAAGTAATTGTTAATTGAATTTCTTGTGACTGAGTGTACAACTTTTTACATTTACATATTTGACGAGACAGAAAAAAAGGATGTTTGTTAGTTGAATTATGAAATGAGAAGTTGTTGCAGCTATCTGGATTGGCGAGTTACAAGATTTTCATATCACGTCAAAAAATGAGAATAAGGAATATGATTTTTGAATTCGAAGAATACATTGTTATAGGTTGAAATAATATGGTAGCTGACTATTTTACTTGATCATATGGAATTTCAACAATCTTTAAGATATCAAGTATCTTCGAATTGTCTTTTTTTCATGAATCTTTTGATATATATGTTTCAAAATAATTCATTTGATATAGATTACTACTTCATCTCTGTAAGGTGGGTAGAATATCTTGATTTTTTATATTTGTTTTGAAAAGTTTATCTTTAAAATTTTAAATTTCGAGGACGAAATTTTTCTAAGGAGGGTAGAATGTTATGACCTAACCAAAATTTTCTAATAATTACACTAATGACAATGATAATAAATATTTCCTTATTTTATTATTATTATTATTATTAAACTTGCATGGAAATCCTTAGACAAATTTTGAAATTGCATATTTGGATGGACACCTCACATGGCTAGGTGTCAAGTTATTAGCTAAGTGGCATTCCTCCATGCCACATGGTTTAGTGCATGGAGAGAAGCTTCTATCTAAAGCCACCTCACCCTTCCCTCTCCATTATATACATTTTTCTCTCTCCCTCTCATTCTTCTCATCCTCTCTTCTCCATACCATCTCCTCCACCCCTCCTTCCTATTCCTCTTGTGCTGCTGCTGCTGTGGTTGCTGCCATCGCCGGCCACCCGCTGCCATCGACCGTCGGACACCACCTCCTCCTTCAACTCCTCTTCTTCCACTCTAAAAAATCTAAGGAATTTGTGGAGTAATTCTAGCTCCAACCAAGAAACCAAGGCAAGTCCTCCCCTACCTATATTAATTACATATAATTCTAATGTAGTTGTTGAAGCTATAGCACAAGTATTACCCAAGTAATGTAAATCTGGAATTTTTCCTGCACAGTTTTATTGTGAGACTGTTTTGACCTAATAAAATTTGCTAAAATAAAAATATGTCTAAACGAGTTATCTAGGAAATTCGACGCCGTTTCCGAAAACATATAATATGATGGTATTATGATTTATGTACTAGGAGCTACAGGCCGTGTAACATGGATGGAAAGTTCTGGAACCATATTCTGGAATTTATTTTACAGTATTTTCGGATCAGTTTTGATCTAGCAGACGTTATTAAAATTGAAATATGTCTGAACGAGAATCGAAGAGGACTCGATAAGCTTTCCGATGATATATTATATGATAGGGTTTGAATTTATATGATAGAAGTTAAGGGTCGTACAACATAGGTGTACAATTCTGGAATTGAATCAGGAATCCAGTATACACATAATTTTGTATGACAGATTTGACCTATTAAACCCTGTCAAAATGAAAATATGTATGAACAGAAATCGAAGAGGATTCGATAAGCTTTTCAGCGGTATATAATATGATAGTATCTAGATGTATATATTAGGAATTATTAACCGTACAATATCATCATCGAAACCTGGAAATAATTTCTGTAATTTAAGGAGACAACAGCTTTGTATCCTAATTTTGACCTATTAAAATTTATCAAATCCAAAATGTATAAACACGTGTTTCATAGAAAATTTGATAAGCTTTCCAACGATATAATATGATGGTATTCAGATTTATATGATACAAGTTATGCTATTTGCAAGTAGATGATACATGTTTGAATTCTGGACAACTTAGTTTTATGTTTTTATATAATTCATATCTATATTGACTGCATGTGACCGGTGTGAGGGTTGCTCACCGAAGGGTCGGCGTACCCATTTATTATCATATTTGTCCATTGAAATTTTTGGAATTAACAAATACAAAGGAGACTCTGCCGAAATTTTTGAGAAATTTCAGAGTGAGCCATTTTAGAAATGTCGAAATGGTCGAAATGATTAAACCCTAGTTCCTGATTTTATCAAAGTTTCTAATACAAACATAACCCTGAAATCCTTGAAAATGTTGCCTTAGGCGCACAAATTCTAGTTTGACATTTTATTTCGCTAAGACGGAATCTCTGCTTAACTTTATTCTCGTTTAATGTGTGTTCTCTATCACACGAAAAACGAGATACAAAATTGAAATGTACTTAACTAAGTTACATTTTGGTAAGAATTGCATGGGATGGGAGAGAAAACTTTGGATCACACCTTCGAAATCTTTGCAATATTATATTTTACAAAACTGATCAGTTCCTGTTACCGGCACTCGTATGGCCATACGGGTCTGTCGGGGTGAGGCTTAGCTCACTTCCTGTTGTTCTGTTTCCTGTTTTCCATTGGATTCCGAATTTCCGAATTCGGCCCTGTAATATCCAATGTAGCCTGCTCCGATATTCTTGAAAAAATTCAAGTCATACGACAATTGTTATAACACTTGATTCCGATAACTCGAAAAATCACTCATGTGTTATCCTGATTATATCACATCAATATGTGATCCTGATACTAATGGGACGGATAAATCTAAGCACCGCCCATTAAGTATAAACCTGATCCCGGGTAAATGGGATTATTGTTGAGAAAATAGAAGTTGTGTGATCCAGAAGTGTTTCTCTAAATATTGCATTTGCATACATGATTTGTCAGAGTTTTACACATGATTTGTCAGAGTTTTACACATTTATACATGACACCTAAATTCCTTTGGAAACAGATGCAAACACTATAAGAAATAATTATCAGTAAATATACTTTAAAATTTTCTTTCTCCGGTTCAATTTCGAAATTTTTATCATCTTACTTTATCTTCCTTACTCCTTTGACTGAGGACTTGCTCGTCGTATTGACGACCTAGTTTTATTCACTAGATTTGTAGACATATTTCCAAGGAACTGCTACAACAAGTTGAAAGAAAGCTGGAGAACAATAACGAGATTTTACTTTTGACGGCAATTATGTTGAAATCAGAATACTCTCTATTTCATTAATTCAGGTATACTTTTATAATTGGGTTAATTGTTACACTGGGTAGAGTAGTTCATCTTCCTATTTATAGCTTAGAATGTCCCTTGTAGAATAATATTGATATTTTTTATACAAGATTATGACCTGTGATAACCTATCCTAGAGCCTTACAGGCGACAATCGCGAATACGGGTACTGGAGTATTCATATGTCGCGTAGCCTGGGGATGGTGTTACGTACTCGGCTTGCTGTATTTTGGGAGCGGGGCGTGACACTAGTGTATAAAGTCTGTACCTCTTATTTCAGTCACCCTGTCTACTATTAAACTGGTCTTAGGCAAGGAGACTTCATGCCCAATGTTTCCTGGATTTTAACAAGTTATGAAGTTGAGTCCTCGATGTTGTAGAGCCCAATTTCTATCTACTGTTCAGCCTTGCTGCTAACATGTGATTACTACGACTAACATAATCTAAGAAATTCTGGAAATAAACCTAAAGGAGGGACTGAGTGCTATCCTGACCTGGGGTCTGATCAAAGATAAATGTGCAGGCAGTGAACAATGCTTGGTAGGACATCTCATGTGAGCATCCTCATGTGCTGAATCCAGGAATGGTGAAAAGAGGATACCTGTACAGTTGTTACTCACACAGCTGAATCCACCTATATGTGTCTAGTGTCCCTGTAATAGGTAGCTTACCGGCTACTGTTCTCTTGATCAAAGACTGTTATGGTATATTATTGGGCTAAATATAGGTTAAGTCTGTATTCGAATGCCACACACAAAGTATACTTCATCTAGGCTAGCCCATATGAGAAATGGATAGGTGCTACTTGTCACATTGGCTGAGATCAAGTTGTCTTCATGGGAATAGACTGATACACATTCAGTCACCCATCCTATTTCAAAGTTTCAGAAGGCCACCTGGTATACTTTCTGTACAATTAATCTGCAACCATCTGGACTGGTCTGAAGTACCTGTCTCGAGCACTTGGCTAATGGCCAGTACTCATACAACAATAACCCAAGTTATCGGCAGATCAATAAAAGGAAAGGGTTAAACCTGTTAGGCAGTGGACTGAACTCCCAATGAAATAGCAGGACAAAAGGATAGTGATTGATCAATCTAGGTAGAATCTTAACCTAGGACAGGGACTGCACAACTATAACACATGTAGGTTCAGTCTCATCACTGAAACCTTGCCTACTTGGTACCACTATACTCTGGATACAAATGGAATCCAGATTCCATACATATTCTCCCAATACTTGTATTGGTTTACACCCAAAAACCATGAATAATTAATTATACTGATTCAAAAGTTACTATTTCTACTGCTCCATAACTATCCGTGATCTCCTTTTTTCCTCATTGGTCCTGCTCTGTACTCAAGGATGCAGGGTTTACCCCTCGACTATGCAGGACACATTCAGGTGAAGGTTGTCCATACACTCTGATGTGCGGGGCAATAATTGACCTGTGGCAGTGGGCTAATGCATGGAATATGAAAAGGCTCAAAGGCCTGAACATATAAGGGATGAATGCATTTATCAGATATCTGATACTAAGCTATCATATGCAGGAATGTAACATGGGTTGCAGATCATGATAATACAAGGAATGTGGACTGAAAATAAGAATGCAACCCTCTAACCTGGATGATGGTTAGGAAAACTGAACAACTATGGGATTTCATTAACATGAAGGCAGTGGACAATGATACAAGGGGTTTAGTCTCAAGTGGACAGGACCATCAACCTGGGCCTCCCTCAAACTCATTCACTCACACGTGGTCTTCACCAAGGCTTGAACAAGGCAATAAACTGCTCCACATATGAGCAGAGTATTCTTGTAGCAGGACAGATCACTAATGCATGGACCAGTAAAATTTGTGAGGGCAGTACGAGTAAGGGTTGATACATTATACTATGTACAGAACCAATACAGAGGAGAACACCTACTGATGTAGGGGAACAGAACAGGTATCCCTACTCTAGTCCTACTCGACTCCAGGAACACACTATTCTCTTAACATGGCTGATTCTGTACATATCTTCTAATGTACAACTCAATTGATACTCTTTGATCCTATATGCGGGACATATATGATACTCGACTAAGGATATGAACCTATATGGAAGCATGAGCCAAAACTAAGGATTATGGGTTAGACACATAGGTTGCAGGGCTCTTAGGCAAGGTGAAATGACTGAACATTTGTAATGCCAATCCTGCGTATAGGTTGACACTTCCAGTCCAGGTATTGATTGTACAATAAATGTAAGGAGTATTGCATTTATGGGTGCAACACAGTGTATTATACACGTATATGATGTTACACTGTACATGACCTATATGCAGACATATGTTCGACACTTGGTCTTAAGTCCAAGGAGAAATATGCCACTTCTCCCATGCAAAATCAAGAAGAGGTTCACAGAACCACTAAGGAGTGTTATGGCTATCTGGGGGAAGGTTTGTGTTTGGTTCCAAGATGAACTTCAAGGTACAGGTATTTGGGTGATATAAGTCTGAAAGTCCATCTCTCAGATTTCTTCTCTGATACATAGTGGTATCTGAACTCAATATGTGAGTGGCTGAACCAAATAATTACCACTGGACTCATAACAAGGTGGGGGAAACAGAACAGTATAACCATGGTCTGCACAGCAGCATATCATCAAACCAGAGGCCCCCATCCTCATTGATCAATCAAACCAAACCAATATCATAAGGCAACATCCAATTAGATGACTGCACAGGACATGAATGAAAACAGTAAGCATACACTATATCCCAAGTTTCCTTAGCCCTATTGATCTACCAAATCAATCCCAATTCACAAGTTAACACCCCACAATGCTAACCACATACTACTCAGTCCATTCAAGGCAGGGCATGGGTTTACTGGTCTACACTTGGAGGATGGAACAATGGCAAATCATGCTGTACCAGGTTTTCAACACAGAGCAGTCTATAAGTCTATGTCGACTTGAACACCCAGGTTGCAGAATCATGCCTGGGTCAGCTTACTCGATCTCTTCACCATTTGTACCTATTGTGACATGGTGTCAATGTCTACATATGCAGGGACATGACCCTAGGGTCTCTAATGTTGCTAAGAAGCCCCTCCCCATCTCTATACAAATACAGACCATACAGGGATACCCCTTGCTTATGACACTCAGTTTCTTGTATGACCATCTGTCGAACACCTAACCTTCCACTCTTGTATTAATCTATAATCAATAGCTTGCAAGGCCTAAAAGCTCTAAAGAATCGATCACAACTTCGAAAGTGTGAAGGTCAAGACATACCTGTCGAATGACTTGATTGCTTCAACTCCACTTCGAGAATTTCCTGAGGCGCGGCAGAGAAGACTAGGTTCGGCCCCAAGTCTCTAACCCCATATTTATACTAGGTTTGGGAAGATCAAGGTGATCGAGATTTAAAACCTTAGTTTCTATCCAAACAGGATTCGCAATCCATCTCCCCCTCTCCCTTTCAAATTTGATTTTAGCCGTTCGAATTTAAACTGTGGAATTTGCAGATAAGCCCTCCTATTTCAGAAAATTCGGAAAAGGTCCTCCCCTGCTGTTTTTAATTACAAAAGGGTCCTAATTTATATATATGTATATATTTAGCTTTAACTATTTAGTGACTCATGTGTATCAATTCATAATTTAACAATATTCAATAATTAGGAGAAAAATTTAGGTTAGGGGCTCACAGATCTTCAGCGCATCCAAAATTGTCTTCGACATAATGCTGAGAGCAGACCCTGGATCTATCAGAATACGATCGACTTTCATCGAGTCGACATATCCTGTATAGTATAGAGGACGGTCGTGTCTATTATCTTCCATCAGCATGTCATCTTGTGTGAAAGTTATGTTTGGAATTAGCTCCAACACACTATGACAATGGAGGCAAGAGACTGGTTCTGCTTTTGGCTTCTTTAGCAGGGCTAGACAGGTTTTTGCTTGCATGAGAGCCTCACTCAGAGTTTCCCGAGTCTCTTTGGAGAGGCGCAAGAGCTCGAAGATGGACAGCCGGGTGTATTAGCCAACTGAGCTAAGATATCAAAGTTGTAAGACTTTTCAAGTCCGGAAGGAGATGACTTCTTCAAAGGTTTGTCGAAGCGGACTTGTTGTTTGCCTTTGTCGGCGACCGTAGGCTTGGGAGGAGTAGACTCTACAACCGGTGAGGATGCAGTAGGAATATCTTCAGTAGAAGCAGGCTGTATTGGAGCAGGCTCAGAAGAAGAAGCATGATTCTCTTGAGCTTCGGGGTAGTCTTTTAGATAAGCTTTCCCTGATCTGGTGCCCAGCAGGATTTCCTCGTCAACTATGGGGTCAAAAGACACCATATTGCAAGTCTTTGTCTTGCCCTTAGAGCGGTCTTTCTTCTTGGAGGAAGAGGGAAGTTCGAACTCTGAAGCCAAATCTGGATTGATCCACATAATCTCGCCATTGTCAAGAGACAAGGGGACGAGACCTTCACTTCATGGAGGAGGAAGATTCTCGATCTCAAGAGTAGCTTTGGGGATAGGAATGACACCGTGTTGTACCATCTGGGGCGAAAAGTCACCGAATTGAACTAAGACCATGTTTGCGGTAACAGTCTTCTCATCTTGCTGCAGAGTGACAACACCTGCGTTGACCAGCTCTTGAATTTTACCTTTGAGCACATAACATGCTCGAGTGGGATGCCCAATGAACCTGTGATAGACACAGTACTTGGGATGATCAGTCTTATCGACTTCATCAGGCTTCTTGGGATCTGGGAGCTGGAGCTTATTGCTTTTGTCAAGCAATCAAAGATGCTCACTGTGTCATTCTCGTCAAAAGAGTACTCTACTTTCGGACGAGGTTCCCTGGTGGAGGTGCTGAAGGAGTAGAAGTGGACGTAGGGGGAGCTATGTTGACCGCCAGAGATTCTTTGTTCTTATTTGTTAAGTTGATATTCAAAGTTTCTTTTCCTTTGCGGTTGTTCTGGCGATTGCCTGTAGCCCATTCTTATAAAGCTTTCGACAAAGTCTCCGGTCTTGAGCGGAGGGTATTGATGTTCATCAGTAACTCTGATATCCATTTTCTTATTTTCTTCCATCAGTCTTATTACTTCACTATGGCTGAGGGATTGGAAGAAAGTCGGGTTGCATGTATCATGATCTTTAGTCTTTTTCTCAATGATATGATTAAGAAAAAGATACGGCAGCCACTTTGATGAATAACAGGTGCCGGAAGAGCCGCTTTTATAGTACAGGGAGCATATGTTGTAATGGCACAGTAGTTCGTCGAAAACTGCCACCATCTCTGCATTTTCCCGACGTAGTCTCTCTAACTCGTCGTTTGTAGGAACATACTCCTCATAAGGAAAGTCTCACGTTGGTAGGCACGAGATGTACTTCATCTCATGGAGGGCTAATCCCATCCCCCCGCAGGGCGTCATGAATGTCCCTATCCTATAATTATACCTCTCTGCTAGGGCCAGAAACAGATGAGGATTTGGGTGGAAACCATACACGGTTGCATATACCGCATGATAAAGCTCGATCTCTTTAAGTTTGTCTTCAAACTGAGCCAATATCCAGTTGGCTATACAGTTCCACCTCCTGTTCTCCGGGTTTACCAGACCGGTCAGCCGGATGTCCTGATGCGGATATCTACCCTCCGCCTTTGCATACTCATTAGCAAAGATTGGTGTCCTCACCGGCAGCAGTAAAGAAGAGTTCTCTGGAGGGATACAGCCTGGTTTCAACCCTCTGAGTAAAGTGCTATGTCGCTCAGAAGAGCTATAGAACATGTCTCTGTTGTTTGGTCCTTTCTTGACACAAATCTTTCCTATCCGTGCCTGCTGAAGGGGAGTAATGTCCCAGTCCATCCTCCTGGGATGGCTTGTATGAGCATATCGTGCTGGAGGGAGGCATCTAGCAATGTCCGGTAACATGATCAGTTTCTTCTTCCTTTGGAAAGTTCTCTGCTCAATACGGGGTCTTGGTTGAGAACTCTTGTCGATGGCTTCGCCAAATAAGAACATGGGTTTCTTGTGGGTAATGGCGTCAGCAGACTGCAGGGTCTGCCCATTCATCAAACTTAACAAAGTCTCATTGTCCTGAGCTATCAAGATAGCTTGGCGGGAGGATGGCAGAGCATATTGTGGGAAGAGCAAATGGGACAAATCTTCTTTAAATTCTGGCTCAGCAAGGGACCCTGCAAATATTTCATACTCAGGGTCCTCTCTGATGTTAACTGCATCAAACAGAAAAAACAGAATTCAGTACAAGTAAAATCAAAGATTTTGTCAGCAGATTGCACAAGCATCAGATTGCGCAACCATCAGATTGCGCAACAATAGCTTCTATGTGCAAACTGTCCAGTTGTGCCAACTCATCCGATTGCGCAAGTCATCAGATTGTACTGAATAACTTGTGCAAAGCATCAATTTGCGCTGGACAGCCTTGCGCAAATCAGCAGACTGCGCTGACTTTTGCCAGCGCGTTCTAACTGATTGTGCAAGAAAATAGTCTTCATAAAAATAAAGACTATTGGGTTTTTGCAACCAAAACCCTAAACAGGGCGGCGCAGTATGACCAAATCTCTAAAAAGAGATAGGTTCAAAGGATCAACAGTGTTAAAGAACCCTAAAAAGGGTCTTTCAATCGGGTTTACTACCTTGTAGTGCTGGATGAGCAACTTCATGACGTGAAGGGCGCGGCATGGCACAAGTCGAGGACTCAGCAGGGGCCTTCCCTTTCTCGGCGGCGGAGCGCTTTGGAGCCATGGAGATCGACGGAAAGAAGAAGAGTCAGGAAAGCTTGGGAAGTTTTCTCTTTCGAAAGTTTGAAAGCAAGTAAAGAATGGCAGAGAGAGAACGGAGAACTATTTATAGTTTTCCAAAATAAACAATCTCCTCAGATTGCGCCGAATAAACAGGAGCTAATTCCTCCGATTGCGCAGACAGGTCATCATATGCGCAACTTGATTTAAAAATCAAAATTCAAAGTATTTTGAAGCTTTGACTATCTTCAAACTTCGAAAACTTTGAAAGGGGTCTTGTAGGTCCTAAAAATCAAGTTGCACCCATCAACAAAGTCTTGAAAATCAAATTATTCATCCTTCAAGTGAACTGCGCAGAAGACAGATTGCGCAACAATTCGATTGTGCAGGCTGAACTGCACAATCATCCAAGTGCGCGAGCTAATGTGGCCTCGTCATCATTACCTGACAGAGAATCAGATCTTCTGACAACTGACAGCACGGAGAACGAGGAAACTGTTCGTTTATCGTGCAGCACAGCGCTCGAGGACAGCTGTACATGCAGCACAATCTGCCTGTAGCGCAATCCAGTCCAGCGCGGTCTATTCCAGCACAATCCGAAGCCAGCACAATTCAGGTGGCACACTCCATCAACTGACAAAGTACACGTGGCCTTTATGCCATCAATGACTCATTACGTGGTAACCGTCTGTACACGATCATGCGCATTTCAATCAAATAATGCCATGTGTCCAATACAGTTGGCCCACGATCAAGTAACTGCCAGCGTAGTCTGATGTCTGCACGGTCCAATGCAGCGCAATCCATCTTGCGCAGTCCAGAATAACTAAAAAGTAGTTATTTCCAGAACTCTATAAATAGAGTTTCAAGTCCTTCCTCGAGGGGATCATACATACACACAGAGATCAGAGATCATCACCAGAAATCAGGAGTTCTTGCCAAAGTGCTGCTGCAATCTTCAGAGGCTACCGTCTTTAAAGTTCACATCGTCCAAGGGATAAAGCGATCGTCATTCAGATCGGATTCCTATAGTTGTACTTTCCCAGAATTCTTGTAATCTTCTTTAGAAAGTTTATTGAAATAAAGATCAACTTTTGTTTTTGCAAACAGTGATGGGGGAGATCTCAAGGGGAGCAGTGTCGGCACAACGGGGGGGTGATTATGTAGTGGGTGGAGGGGTTGTCGGGTATAAATGCGGCAACGCGAGAAACGTCCGGCTCTGCCTGGGGGATGTTGTCTGATTCTGTGCATTCGTGAACAGAGGTGTGCTCACGAGGACTTTCGGGGGGGGGGGGGGGGTTATCGATGTCAAGTATAACAAAGGAGTTAGCAAGGGTGATGTAGGGGGGATTGAAGGGGACGATGGCACAGTCGGACGGGGTGAGTGGTTTAGTGCTGTGCTGAGGATGGGTTTCTGTGGGCCGAGGAGGGGGTTGGGGGGTTGGGGGCAGGTCAGGCGAGGGAGTGCGGGGGATGGTGGGCGCGACCGGGTCACAGGGATTGCGGGGGCCCGTCCGTTTGAGGGTGGGGTTAGCCCGAAAGCAGCGCTGCAAGAAGTGACCGCTCATCTGACAGTGTTGGCAGTAAATAATGTTGTTGTCATACTCCAGTGTTTGTCTTATCATCTGATCTCCAAGCTCTATCTCTATCATTTTGGGAGGTTCTGTGGCGAGATCGAGCTCTACACAAATCTTCGCATAGTTGCATTTAGAGAGGTTACGTGTTTCTTTCGCGATGGCAACCAAGGACCCGAAGGAGCTGGCTATACGCTTGAGAGCAGCTGAGGGGAAGCACACCAGGGAGAGATTGGGAAGGGTAACCCATGTGGATATGATCGACGAATCTACAACCGGGTTGAATTTGGGTGACCATTTGACGATCTTGGCAATCAGTGAATCGATTTTGGTGGGGCCCTTGGCCCAAACCTTAGTGCAGTCCTGGTCGGAGGACAGGTGCAGGAACATGTGCTTGGGATTGAGAGGGGCGATCCGGTAGACGTCTAAGAGCCTCCAAGTCGCGATAGCCTCCTTCACCCTAGCTATCTTCAGGCAACCGGAGGTGAATTTTAGGACAAAAGTCTTGGAAAAGGTGGCGGATAGGGAAGAAATGTCCGCATCTGAGAATGGAATACGGATTGGGTATCCGTCAAAAGAAGGGGTGAAGACGATATCTGGAAGAGCGATCACCGCAGTTGGGGGCAGGATAACCTTCACGCGATCAGGCCGCAGTGCTTCGGCGTAGGAAGGGACACGGGGAGGAGCTGGGTCGGCCAAGAGGGGGAGGGGGGTAGGGGGGTTAGGGAGGAGGGGTCAGGTGGAGGGCAACGGGGGGCGGGGGCGGTCGAGAGGACGAGATCTCCATATATAGGGAGCGGATTAAAAGCCCTCCTAGAAAACCCCCTAAAAAATCCCTCACTCTAATCCGTAATTTAATGTTAATATTAATGTTAATATTAATGTTAATATTAATATTAATGTTAATATTAATATTAATGTTAATAATAATTTTTATTTTATATTAATGTTAATGTTAATGTTAATTTATAATGTTAATGTTAATGTTAATATTAATTTTAATGTTAAGTTTAATGTTAATTTTAGTATTTAATGTTAATATTAACATTAACATTAATATTAACATTAAATTACGGATTATAGTGAGGGGGTTTTCTAAGGGGGCTTTTGATCCGCTTCCACACACACACACACACACACACACACACACACACACATATATATATATATATATATATATATATATATATATATATATATATATATATATATATATATATATATATATATATATATATATATATATATATATATATTTTATTTTTTTATTTATTTATATATATATATATATATATATATATATATATATATATATATATATATATATATATATATATATATATATATATATTTATATATATATATGTATATATATATTCTTTATATATATATATATATAAGAATATAATATATATATATATATATATATATATATATATATATATATATATATATTCTTTTATATATATATATATATATATAAGAATATTATATATATATATATATATATATATATATATATATATATATATATATATATATATATATATATATATATATATATATATATATATATATAAATATATATATATTTTATATATATATATATTATATATATATATATATAAAATATATATATATTTATATATATATATATATATATATATATATATATATATATATATATATAATATTCTTGTATATATATATACAAGATATATATATATATATATATATATATATATATATATATATATATATATATATATATATATATAGTTTTCCTGTCATTGAATAGCAGTTCTAGCAGGACACACAATCATACTTAATAGTATATTGCAAAAATTGCAGAAATTTCAGAAATTAGAAGCATAAGGGAGTTATCGAAGGGGCGCGCACAGATACCACATGAATCACGTGATCCAGACACAAACATATGTCCTAGTACAGCAATGTCTCCCCACTAAAGAACCCTCCTTGTACCCCATCATACATATAGGTTATAGTCTTTCTACAAATTTGAAGTCCAAAGGTCGTTGGCCTAAGCCGAGACATATTGATTGAGGCCGATGATTAATACACCAATCATTGGCCACAAATATGAATTCCAAAGGATTTGTAAAGCTTGTTGGAGTATAAATACGAAAATAAGTGAAAAGATCAAGGCATCAATCAATTGAATATCAAAACATAAGTGGAAAGCTTGTTGTAGGTCTATGTTGTGCGTAAACTTCTTGTCTGTTCCAGGAGTATTGTTCTGCTTATTTAGTATTCTCCCCTATTTGGTTTCTCCCCTATTGATATGTATCAGTTTCTCCCCTATTTAGTTTCTTGTACCTTAACATCTCATGTATTTGAGATTTGCCTATATTTTCTCTTGACTATGTAGTTAACTGCTTTGACACTTCCTCAAATATCAGTGCATCAGCTCATGTATTTTATATTTGCCTTACTATTTGGAACTTGTAAGCAAAAGTGACTACACAAATGGTTTAGCTCTACAATGGCAAACATGTATTATAAAACATATGGAACCCACAAAGTGAATGATGCATTCAAGATACAGTTCAGTTACAAGACATGAAAACCAATGCGCAAACCTAATCAAGTTCCATCCAAAAGACTCCAATATAAAAAATCTTTTATCGAAATTTACAAGCAGCATGCATCCAATCTCATTCAGACAAAAGAGGAAGCCAAATGTTTAGCCTGTGCAACAGCAATGTGCATAAATAGGCTAGCGGTAGATAATGATTGAGAGAAACTTGGAAGAATACAAGCAGTCACAATCAACTAGACAAAGAAAATTGAACGAAAATAACTAATCAACAAAGGTGTAAAAGCATAATAAGATTGTAAAAACTAAAAATATGTAAAAGAAGAAAACTTATACATTGCAGGTAAACCAATCAGCAAAGGTGACTACTATTTCATTCAATCTCGAAACCACTAAGAAATACAACACAGAAAATACTTAAGCTTATGTCTAAATATACCCAAAAAAATCTAAAATTTTAATAACTTACTAATAGTTATTTGTTTTCCAATACCAAAAAATCTGATCCGAAACTACCGATACCGTCGATCCCGGGTCTCATAGGAAGGGTCCGATAACGATACTAAGAACATTGCTTTCAATCCCTTTCATAAGATAAACACAAGACTCAGATGTCTCTCTACTCATCAACCATCCAACAGGTATATGCCACCAAAGTGGCACGTGTTTATCCAAGGTTTAAAGTACGGCTGAAACCACCAATAGGCTTCAACCATTTCGGACTAGAGTCTGTGTCCGAGAATTATTCCAAAAATACACTGTGTTATATTCGTGTCCGTACAAAAACATATTCCTATCCATGCAAATGTGTCCCAATTTTTCACAAAAAATCCAATTTTTTACAAATAATCACAGTGATTCCTACATGAACGCATAATCACAATAATTTGACAAATTAAAATCTGCAAAGAATATAGCCAGGTTCAAACTCATGTTCCTGTCCATGCAAATGTGTGCAGTTTTTCACAAAAAAACCTAATTTTTCACGAATAATTATAGTAATTCCTACATGAATGCATGTAAATAGTATAAAACACTCAAATTTTAAGCAAATAATCTAGGATAAAATAACATGCATCCAAAATTAGGGCAAAGACTAAAAATTTTTGGTAAAAAAATTCTAAAGATTGGGAAAAATATACCAAGCAGCAGCAATGGAGCACGTAGGGTTGAATGGTTGGACAAAGAGAGAGCAATGGTCGGAGAGAGAGAGAGAGCAGCAGCACTGGAGCACCTAGGTCAGAATAATGGTCGGAGAGAGAAAGAGCAGCAGCACTAGAGCACCTAGGTCGGAGAGAGAGAGAGAGAGAGCAGCATATCACCCAGTTTTTTGATCGGAAAGAGAGAGAGAGAGAGAGAGAGAGAGAGAGAGATTTTTAGGTTGCTTTGATATTGAGAAGTGTTTTTCAACAACTAAGTTCTGAACGTTTTGGGATGGACGGTCTGGATTAATCCATCCGATCGAACGGTTGAGATGGAAACATGTGGAGGTAAAGTTTCTCTCATAAAATTTGGCAATTAGTCGCCAAATGTGTGACATTCCCGCCGATCTATTTGGGACGGTAATGTGTATTATTTGGAACAGAAATTTTCATTAGTCCCAAATAGTGATCCATTTTCACAATCTGTCCCAAAAAAATACAACTTTTTGTTACTAAAAATATAGTCGTCCTTAGAACTATACTTTCAGAACTTTTTAGACTAATGTTCCTTATAGTGTCGTCCCAAAAAGACATTTTTTTTGTAGTAATGGTATTTGGATTATATGATAGTATAGATGAATAGGAAATAAATTCTAGGCATTTTTTCTATTATATCTTATTCTATTTAAATCAGTGCCAAGATAATTAATTCAAATAGTTTAAATTAGTGCCAAGATAATTAATCATTTTAAAATTTAACATTAATATCATTTATTTAAATAAATAATATACATGATTTTTATGTCATACTTTGTGCATACTAACAATTAATAAAATAACAATTTTTATGGCAATCTTGGCGCAAACTAATTAAAATACCAAGCATCCGATGATGTTAACTTAAAAAAAATCGGTTATCTTAAAAAGAAAGAACGTGAGAATGATATAAAATCCTAACAGTACCTTTCCAGATCATCAGTTCTCTCAGAAATTTATGTGGCTCATTTCAACCATCATCTCATTAATACCTCAAGGCAGTGGTAATAAGCATGATACATAAATATCTTTGTATGAGCGATTTGCCATCGTCATCCTGAAGCTTTGCGTTGAGGACACCGGATCTCTCTGTCTTATCGTTCATCTTCTTTATTCTTGGTGTTTCGAAACTTGAATTGGAGAAAGAGAGAATAGAAGAGAGAAACAGAAAGTTAGTGCACATAAAACAACTAATTAGAGAAACAAAAGGTTAGTGCACGGAGAAGAGATTTTACGGTTTTAGAGAATGGGTTAGTTTTAGATAATGGATATGTAAATGACATTATTATCCCTACATAATTATTATTTTAGATAGAAAAGTATATAAGCAAAATAATTGTTCATACCCCTCATATTTGGATTATATTATAGTATAGATAGCTTACAATAAATCTTTGCATATGCTAGACACAAAATATAAAATTGGTTTAATAATTGGTATATATAATATTTAAATTATGGTACTTTAGATTATTATATTTAAAATTATAAATTCGAAACTATGGATTAGATCAAATGAACAATAATCCATGAATTTGGTCATTTACATTTAAATATTTAAATTATGATAGTTGTCTACTACGGGTGTGTTTGATTGCAAGGTGGAAAATATGTGGAAAACAAATTAATTCCATGAAATTATTTTCCTAGGAAAAAAGTTCCATTGAATTTTAAAAAAATTCCACGGAAAACTTAATTTAGGTGTTTGATTGTCATTATTTTCCACGAAAAACAATTATTTTCCATGGAAAATGATATTTTCCTATGGGTTGGACAAGTTTCATTTTCCACCATTTTAAAAGAAAATATGAAAAATGATAGTTTTTTTGAAAATAATTCCATGGAAAATATAAGCTATCAAACACTACACTTGGTGGAAATTTTGTGATGGAAATCTTTTCCATGGAATAAATGCCCAATCAAATATTACATAAGATGGTATCAAACTGAAAACTTGAGAACTCTTGAAGTTTCTGAGAGGATTCTATTCATCCAGTATATATAGTGGATCTCTTATTAAATTTAATAGATTATAGAAGAATTTTCGGTGGATTCACTCGGAAGCTGTTTGAAGATGCTGACAAATAATATTTCGTTATTATAATTTTATCGGCTGAGTAATTTCCTATGGTGAAAGTCGAAATCTTTGTTTAGTAAGTTGGTTGAATTTTTATTTTTGTTAAATAATAAGATGGTATTAACATATAAAAAATTCTATCGGTAGAGAATATTTTTTAAACAAAAAATTACATAAAAAGCATTAAAATTTTATATAATTGTACAAAAAGCATCAAGTTTCCGTAAATTCTAGTTTGAGCATCCATTCGGCAATTGAAAAGCCGTATGTTGATGTCAGCTGACATCGACTTGGATTAACCGTTAACCACTCTGGGATTAAGGTCGAACGGCAATTGATTTGCCGTTTACTGACGTCAGCTTTCGGCAATTGATTTGCCATTTTTTTCTTTTTCTTCCTCATTGACGTCAGCTGACATCAGCTTGCGGCAATTGAATTGCCGTTTTGTGTTTTTTTTTCTTTCTTATGGCAACGGCTCTTTTTTTTCTTAGGGAAATGGACTACCTTTACAATGGCTAGTAACGACTAATTTTTTGTAAAACCTATATATACTGGTTGTAGGCAGATCATTTTTTTGTCATCTTCCAAATTCTCTCCTTCAAATTTATCTCCCATATCTCATCCGGCACTCTTCTACAGCAGCAGTCTACTTACGTTCTGGATGCAACAAAGATGTCAATTTTAACCTACTTCCAACTTGAGGATCAACGATATACTTTGCAGGCTACTTCTTTCTGGAGCAACAATAGTAAAATTTTATAGTCTCTTTTTTAATTATTGATATATCCAAAAAAAATTATGGATCAGACATTCACATTAATCTGCTATCACGGAGGTGCTCTAAACGGATTATCGTACGAAGGTGGCACAATAAATCTTATTTCTACTTATCAAAGTATTGTCACGCCCCAGAACCAGAATACTGGAGAGCGGGGGCGTACATAGCCAGCTACGTATAATAAAATGGAATCCACCTCACTATACGGTCACGACTGTCTAGATATATGAGAGTTTATCTACAAGCCATCAGTCTCTTATGGTCATGAACAAGCCTAGTGTCTCAATCTCCAGCAAGCAAGTAAAGTTACAAGATGTAAGATCACCAAATATACAATAGTAAGGCGTCCCAAACATTATATATTCAGCTGATCATGAAGCTAGTCGTTACAAAATATGATGACTAGTAAGAGTTTTAGTCATACATGATCAACCCTAGGTTGCCAATCATGTTACAGCCCGTAGGCAGACAGTAAGTAAAATGTACACGAGCTAACACTTGTTCGGCGGCTAAACGCCTCAAAAGAATAATTTTACAATAGAGTAGAAGAGCCAAAATAAACCCACTCGTTGCCAGAATTCCTTCTAGTGGTCACCATCTGGCTGGAAAGTCGATAGATCCTTGGGAGCTGCTCCGGTATCTGGCCATACAAAACCAGCTGGGTCAGACCCCAGAAAGAGCAAGTGCCACAAAGGAGGCTTCACTTAGGAACTAAAACTAGCAAATTAGCACAAGAATATAATTGCATAATAAAAGACGGTAATTAAGGAAAAGTATGAAAGGTGATACACGATGAGATAACCATGGGACTATTCAGATAACCAGGTTACAACCCGTAAACCAAACAAGGACCGGGGTTGTAACCCTCCGTCTGAACATAACTTGGTTTCTTCCACCATTTATCGGCAAAATAATATAAGAAATCGGGACATGCAACAATCTTATACAGGATCAAGACAAGACTAGACTGATTATGCCTCATCCAACAATCACGGCCAAGCAATAAGTACGGCTTGATACTTTAACTAACTAGGGTTATCACAGGCCTAGTTACTAGCAAGATGCAATGAGATTATTCTACAGCCACAAGCCCTGCAGACCATCCAGGTTACCCAGGTCAAAATTAGGGATTGAATTCAGGTGGGTACATCGTCCAGAAAATGCATGTATCCTTAGGTGACTTAGAGGGTGCAACACATGACAGTGTACTGGAAATGTGCCCTACTCGACGACAGGCTACAGATCCCAAGCGTGCCCAGGTAACGGGATTGCCTGTAGCTGAGAAATCTCTTTATGACTACTGTGTTATTCTAGTTATTAACCTTAGTCCATTTCAGTAGGTAGGGGTCCCTGTCCTAGACATGATGCAAGACAAGACGGGGATTCATTTGTACAAGCACAATCATCTACGGTGTCTAGGTCATTCATACTTGTCATGTCATGTTCACTGTCAGGAGTACGCCACGTCAGGCCAGTATCATGTTTGCTACTCGTCAATCATTCTTGTCGTGAGTGCGCCACAACGGGACACTGTCGTGTTCTATCCTTACATCATCAAAATGAGAAAAAAAAAACTTGCATAAATAGTTAGTAACATATACTTGAAGCCAAGGAAAAGATCTACAACTTTTATGTTGGGAGTTGGGAGAAATTCTGGCCATAAATCAGTCAAATAGGACAAGAAAAATAACCAAATTAGGCACTATACGGCCAAGGGTGGATGGGGGCTCATGCGGCATGTCACAACCCGCACCCTAGAATAAGGGCACGTGACGTGGGTACGTCCAGCCTACGCCGCAGTGTCGGCGGTAGAACGCTGTCCTAGGTCATAACATCTAACAGATAAGGGTAATATACAGTTATACTCCCCGAATGGGGGTGACATAACACAATATAACTCAACCACACCTAGGATAGAACAGAAATGAGATAGAAAGATAAAGATAGATAACAACCAGGAATGTAACATCACCGAGATACAAATCCAGAAATCTAAATGACTAAAATAAATACATCTCAGAATATCTCAAGTCTAAAACAGTAATCCCAAATAGTAAGACAATCCTAAACTAATGAAAGTAACATCAACTGCCAGCAGGTCCAAGTCACTAGTGATGTCTAATGCTGCACCAAGAGGGATAGACACCAGAGCCTCATCATTCACTGTAAAATTTTCAACAGGTCCAGTCAGGACGGGAGCGAGTACAGTACATCTCAACAAAATCATAACCGGTTAGGGAAATATAAACATGCTAGAGAGTAAGATACAGGATCTGAAGAAATAACATGATAAAAAAGAGAGAGACTGTAAGTAAATAGCTACAATATATAGAGGACTAACAGTGCTAGTGATTCAGAGCACAAGATGGTTATGTAGACGGCACGATGTTATACACGAGTAATCTACAGAGATTTGTACACGAGTAATCTACTGGATTGAAAGCATAACCACTTCTACTCCCCCGCCCCAATCAATACACAAGGATCCAGCTACGTTATGTTATTGTACACGAAGGTCATGTGAAAACATGATTATACACGATTCACACGTTTCGTACACGAATGTAACAAATACAAGGAGTACACGATGTTCCCGATAAAGTACACGAACACGAATACCCGATGTATCCGCTAAGGGGATAACATCGCACAACCAGATCCATATAGTACTAATCCGTGTTTCCAACGTGTCAGCATCATGTAAAGTAATCTAAAGCAGGAATATAATCCTAAACAAGATATGAAATGATCAGAGAATATACTCGCCTGTAACGATGAATCTGAGAGAATATAGACTATCCGAGGAGTGGTGTCTGTCTCCTATTAGAACAGCACAAGTCACTATGAGTCTACAATGATGATAAGATGCAAACCAATGCATTCTACATGAATCTAGGTCAATCTAAACCAAAGTCAACTCTTGGTCAACTCTGGTCAACCCTAAGTCAAACAAGTCTATACTAGTCTAACAAGTCTATTCTAGGTCAAACTAGGCTATACAAGTCTAACTAGTCTATTTTAGGTCTAACAAGACTAAACAAGACCAATCTAGACTCTATACTGGCATTCAAGCCACACATAGACTAAGAGCCCTAGTCTAGGCTATTAGGCAATACCATGCCTAAAACCAAACCATAAACACATGACCACATGCCAATAATATATATTTAAACTAGCACACATATTGATATATTATATCTAATATAGAAATACACATATAGGCTACCTATATACATATCACCCATACAATATAATATGGTAGCACACATAGCATATAGGTTGCCTATAAACATATCACACCTACATTATATATATATTTAATATATATATATATGATAGTTCACCCACATAATATAGGATACATATATAAATATATATCTCATATATATGTACATACATAGAGAAATAGGAAGGGAATGTGGTGTACATGTGTGGGTGTGTGAAGGGAGACTTGAGAGTGCAGTGGCATGTGTGTGCATGAATGAAGTGTCAAGAGAGTTGTGTGTGTTCATGTTAGGCTTGAGAGAAAGTAAAGTGTGTGTTAGACATAGACAAGGGTGTGTGTGCAATGGCATGTGAGTGTGAGAGGGTTATACATAGGTGTGTGTGTGTATAGTGAGAGTGACAGTGTGAATAAGAGACTTGTATGTGAAAGAGTATCGTGTATTCAGAAATTAAGAAAACAGTGGCTTAATAGCAATGTGTAATCTGAGAATGGCCACTTGTGTGTGTGTGTACTGGATTAGAAATCAGTGAGAGGAAGACAAGGTAACAGTGAATCATAAAATCAATCTCAGTTCCTCATGACAGTTAAAAGGAAGAACATTAAGCTTATAATGTGTCTCAAGTCCACAATGCTCAGGTTATACATTGAAGAAAACAGTTGGTAAACAGTGAATCATAACTATCTAAATTCCAGTTAAAGGAAAAATAATGAATGCCCAATGAAAATCTGTGAAGGTATTTAGATCTCAGTATCAGGTATAGGAATAACTGGGATATTTCAGTTTATCAAAACACAAAATTCAGTTCAGGAATCTCAGAAAATGAAATCATTCAGTTTAATGGTGAACCATAGCCATGATGAAAATTGGAACAAAACAGTGAAGTGCAAACTCATGCTCAGGTTATAACAGTTTAAACAATCACCTAGAGTTTAAACATGAATTAAGTATTCAAACTCAGTTATCAGGGATATCCCAGGTTTCAAAGAATTTCCAGGTAATGGGACTGCAATTTTGCAAGGAATGGAAGGGTAATCTCAGGTATTCAAATTTTCAGGTTTCCAAAAATTGGAAACACAAACCATCTCAGGTTAAAACAGTCTATCAACAGGATTACACATTCACAGGGTTTTTTGAAAACTGGAAACATATCCCATCTCAGTTTTTAGAAGAATTCAAACTCAAAATCATTAAACAAGAAGGAAATCGGTTTTCAAAACCAATAATATCTCCAATCAGTTCATAGTAGTTCATTCTCAGGTTAATGAAGAACTCGACTCATAACCCATTTCCAGGTTTAATCAAAACAAGAACCCAGATGTTCAAACTCAGAAATCCCCAAATCAGTTCAACCTATATATATCTCAGTTGTAGTTCAAAACTGGGATCAAATCAGTTAATCAAAAACAATCCCAACTATTCTTATACATTCAGTTTAACAATGGGTTTCAACATAGAATGAATGGGAGAATTCTCAGGTCTTCACATGAATGTAAAAGAATCAATTTCAGATCTTAAAACAGAATTTTAGCTAACAATGTAACAGTTCCTCCAACTTGGATACTAAATCCCAATCCACACACCCCAAAGCCAATCTAACATGCTAATTACCTAGTTAATATGATATGTGACATGTAGGGAAACAATATCAGTCAAAAACAGTAAACAATAGGGAATAAATGGTTTAAAAAAAAAACTGGAACCGAGAGGGTATCAGCCCAGTATCAGAAATTCACTGTTCCACAATAATTCGAGCCTAAACACCACTCAAAACCCAACAATTTTGTAACATAGTATAACAGGGTTTAAGCATCGCATTTAGGATCCATTCAATCATTAATACCTAATTTAGAATCATTTAAAATCGATTAAACAATAGAAAACACACACTGCATACGCACGCACACAGTGGCTGCCCCGTGCACACTGAAAATCGTGTCCGATATGACACGAGGACTCGTAAAACTTTGCGAGCCTCGTGTCAGTGTCAGCCCCTTGCTACACGTCAAATTTGGCGTGTCGAGGAGGCGTGTCCATGTCGCAATCGCGCCCGAGCAGCAGGGCACGCACAGTGTCTGTGCATGCGCACGCGTGTCAGCGTGTTCACGTGTCTGTGACAACTCGACACGACACGAAAACCACACTCAGACACTAGAAACTCATAAGCGACGTCAAAACCCTAATTCCTATTCAATTACAAATCCAAAATACACACGAAATGCCCATTGGGGCATTTCATCAAATACCTAGCAGCATACACTGATACGTGTCCAGAATGGACACGAATCGACACGAAAATTTGGGAAACCCTATTCCTACAGTTTGGCTAGGGTTAGGGCAACCTAGAAATGATTTTTACAAAATTTAAAATGGATTGGAGAGGATTATACCTATAGGTGTTCAAACTCCCAAAAAGCTCAAAGAGAAGGATTTCTCAACCCACCAAAACTCTTCCAAATTGTTCCTTTCATGTCGAAAATTATTTCCAACAGCAAGAGCACAATATTTAGAGCCTATAGGAATTTTTTTGAAGGAAAAAGGACTTAATTTGGATTTAATATGAATTTATGAAGATGAAACTTACCTCTTTCTAAAAACTTGATAAACCCTAAGAGAGAGGCTAGCCCTAATTCCTAGGAGAGTATTTATAGAAGGGGGGGGCTGTCATGTGGCTGGCCATAGGGCCCTAGGGCTAGGTTTTGGCTAGTTGGTTGAGTCCTAATTGGTTTAAGTCATGATTATGACTTGTGACTTCACAAGCCATTCTTAGACTAAACAAATTCCTAATTTCACCAAATTAATCCCAATGAGTTCATCCTCATGAACTTAAGTCAACCTAGGTTCTCAAATCCTAATCTCTTAGTCAAGACCTAGGTTAGCCACTAGGTTAGTCTACAAGGTCAACTTAAGTCAAAGTCTCTAAAACACCAAAACAATTATTCTAAAAATCACTCAAAAATCACAATAATTATAAATAATAAAATAATTCAATTTAAATTCTAAAATTTTAAAAATGACCAAAATACCCTCATTTGGAAAACTGGGTGTTACACGACAGTAGATGGGTACCCATCTATGCGGCAGGGTAGATGGTGCCTATCTATGCGGCAGGGTGAATGAGTCTCATGCGGCAAGATGAATGGGGTCTCATACGGCAGTAAATAGATACACATCTATGCGGCTGGGTAGATGGATATCCATCTATGCGGCTGGGTGGATGAGTCTCATGCGGCAAGGTGGACAGGGCCTCATGCGGCAGTAAATGGGTACCCATCTATGCGGCTGGGTAGATGGATACCCATCTATGCGGCTGAGTGGATGAGTCTCATGCGGCTAAGTAGATAAAGGTCTCATGCGACAGTAAACGGGTACCCATCTATGCGGCTGGGTAGATGGATACCCATCTATGCGGCTGAGTGAATGAGTCTCATGCGGCTGAGTGGATGAGGGTCTTATGCGGCTGAGTGGATGAGGGTCTTATGCGGCTGAGTGGATGAAGGTCTTATGCGGCTGAGTAAACAGAATCCATACGGCTGAGTAGATGGGTACTCATCTATGCGGCCGGGTGAACAGAATCCTATGCGGCTGAGTAGATGGGTACTCATCTATGCGGCTGGGTGAATAGAATCCCATGCGGCTGAGTAGATGGGTACTCATCTATGCGGCTGGGTGAACAGAATCCCATGCGACTGAGTAGATGGGTACTCATCTATGCGGCTGGATAAACAGAATCCCATGCGGCTGAGTAGATGGGTACTCATCTATGCGGCTGGGTAGATGGGTGCCCATCTTCTCCGAAAATCTGAGAAGGATGGCCATGGAACCCATAGCTTCCAAGCTCCATAAAACCTTCATCCGTAGTCCAAATTCGAACTTCTATAGGTCAAAATGGGACAGAACGAGATTCTCTACAACATGGAACCATCATAACTTGAAAATAACAAGATTAATTAGATCAAAACCCAATAAATCTAAAAATGAAATAAACTTAGATCTACAAGCAATGAGCCATGAAAATTAAAAATGCCAAGTACTAAAGTGCTTTAGAATGCTGTGAAGAAGAGAATGGAACAATAAAATTTGGGTTCCTCCATGAATCAAGATACACTTGCCTAAGCCTTCCCTCTCTCTCTCAGGTTGGTGAAGAGAGCAATGGAAGGGAAGAAGAAAGTAATGGAAAGAATTAATAAGGAGAGAGAGGAGTGGGCTAATAAATAGGGATGGTGGTGGTAGGTAAGTGGATTGGTTCTCCAACAAAATTGAACCAAGCCAACAAGCCGAACCGAACCAAGATGGACCAAGCAAAGAAATGTGCAATATAAATCAAGCAGGGAGACATGCAATACGGGTCAATATACGTACACGTATATCAAATACGTAATACGAACCACGGACATTACAAGTATTTTATTTAAAAATATAAGAAATATTATTATAGAACGTTATTCTATTAACTATTCTTTCGTAATTAGTTTTTTTTTTTACCGATACCTATTTAGTAATAGATAGTGAAGAATCTTAGAGATTTATTATTCAAAATAATGTAGATGCATCCTGTATAAAAAATTTATATTACCGCAGCACTGAGGAATATTAGCACAAATATTACTCATACTAGTGCACCTATTTTTAATAGCCAAAATTTACTTTCTGGAGGTAGTACTTCCAACCAAATAAATGTTGACAATGAAAGTAGTGATGATAGTGCCGACCTAGTAGAAGATCTAGACTATTATTTACAGAAAGACGACGATCCTTTACAAGGTAGTACTCTAAATTATTTTTGCATAGAAAGTTTTCTTCCTCTTATGAATTTAGAAATTTTGTTCGAGATCTTGCAATTCGTCATAATTTTAGTGTTAAAAGCAACCATAACAATTCGACAAGAATTGTATACAAATGCAAATCTTCATATTGTTCTTGGAGAGTATACGCTAAAGCAGTTGGTCAAAATGATACTTTTTTAATTGAGACATTTGTATCACAACATTCTTGCACAGGTATGTTACCACAAGGACAACATCGACAAGCTACTGCTAAATAGATTTATGAAAAAGTAATAGGTAAAATTAGAGACAATAATTCTTATAGCGCTTGTAATATTGTAAAGGATATTCTTAGAGAATTTCGATTATGCGTTACGTATTCAAAAGCTTGGAGGGCAAAAGAACTTGCATTATTCAAAATTAATGGTAGTTATATTGATGCATACGGTAGTCTTGAAAAATACGGTTTTACAATTATGGAAACAAATCCGGGAACGAAGTGTTTTTTAAAAACCGTAGGAAATAATATTTTTCAAAGAATATTTATTTTTTGGAAGGCATGTATAGATGGTTTTTTACAAGGTTGCTTACCCGTTATTAGTGTTAATACAACTTTTCTTACATCTAAATTTTAAGGTAATTTATTTGTAGCATGTGCTCATGATCCTAACTATCAATTATATCAAATTTCTTATTGTATTGCTGAAAATGAGAATACTGAATCATAGACATGGTTTTTACAATGTTTAAAATCTTCATTTGAAACTTGTTTTGATCGGTGGGATGTTATCTCATTTATATCTGATAAGCAAAAAGGTTTAATTCATGGAATACATGTTATCTTTCCTAGCTCTCCACATTTTTTTGCATTCAATATTTTAAACAGAATATGAGAAGTCAATGTACTATTACACGACAATATCAAGTATGGTTAGATAAACTTGCCCGCTCTTATAATGATGTTGATGCGACAGAATGGTTTAAAAAGATTAAATCTGCTAATATTGATGTTTTTAATTGGATTGTTGGCACAAACGATAAAAATCGTAACTTTTCACATTGGATTACTGCTTATGCACCATGTCCTAGACTAGATATTAACACATCTAACATTACAAAGAGTTTTA